>CAEMYA010000712.1:363705-385309 GCA_903131615.1 Diplodus sargus | reverse complement strand
ACAAGTTTATTGGGAAAAGCTGCATGTGTGTGTGTCCTTGTTTAAATGTGTGTGTGTGCATGTATTGTTCCCTTCTGTGTGTGTGTGTGTGTGTGTGTGTGTGTCTGTGTGTGTGTGTGTGTGTGTGTTTTATGGTTTATGGATGAGACAATCTGCTGGATGTCGTCAGATGATTTTGTGGAGACATTTGTAAAGTTAGCGCTTGAATCGTCTATATATATTCATATATATATATTTATATGAATAAATATATATATAATTTATCCTTATTATCATTATTATAATGTAAATAAACACAGAGTTTTATTCACATTCACACGTTTCGTTTCGTTTCGTTTTTTCAGGAACTTTCGAAGCACTTGGATAAGAGCGACCCGGGCTATGAGGTGGTGGAGGACGCCATCATCACCATGACGGCGGTCGCCTGGTACATCAACGACATGAAGAGGAAACAGGAACACGCAGTGCGACTGCAGGTTAGCACACACACACACACACACACACACACATTACATACTGTGTGTCGGCGTGATGTTACGACACAGAGCTTCTCTGCAGCTGAGCGTCTCGCCTCCGGACTCTTTACTTCCTCTTCAGCCTGCAGAGAGCGAGTCGGGCAGCTGGAGGTCAGCTGCTCCACCTTCAGGTGTCAAACTCCACAACTGCTGCATTCCTCGGCTTCCTCAACACGTGTTCCCGTGGTTACGCACAGCAACGTGTGATGAACCTGCTCCGTCACTGCAGAGCGTGTTGACCTCACACTGTTTCACCGCTCAGCTCAGTTTCTCTTTTTTCACTTTTATTCATCACAGCTGACTTTAATTCAAAGATGCCGACTGAAATGTTTCTGCAACACTAGACAACACTGAACTGAACAGATGAGGAACGTTTGCAGGAACTGCTGGGGGGTTTGAAGCAGAGACGCAGAGACGACAAGAACCGCTTACAGTCCGTAATAACATCGATGGCGGTTGTATAAGAAAATACATCCATATTGTTTCAAGCACTTCGGTGGGACGAGCCGACTGTGAACCATCGCAGCGCTCTGTACTGAGCTGCAAATGAACTTAACTAGTTTATCACCTGTAGAAACAAACACACATAATGTTCAGAGACTGTGTTTGTGCTTTACGCAGCACAGGAACGCTGAACGCTTCAGATGGTCGTATATCTAGATTTTCTTCATACTAAATGTAAGTTATTGATAAGACGAATGATAAATTAGCTGCTATTATTACCAAGTTTAACCAAACAGCTCAACATTCATACAAATACTTCCGGAAAATGTCTTTTGATTCAGCAGCAGGATGTTCGTTAAAGCTCTCGTGAGAAGAACCGCTGATCGCTCCAGTTCATCACATCTTCTGACAGCAGCGAGTCAGACAGTTCTGGTTTCTCTGTGTGAAAAAGTTAGAAGTCTTTCCTGCCGTGTTCTGAACCGCCCAGCTTCCACCTGTCATTCAAATGTGGAACAACGACGACGTCGCCGGTGGAACAGCTGACTCACTAACAGACTCTGTCCTGGAAAATAATAACAAATCTGGAGGTTGTGTGTTTAGAACCACGTCCTGCCGCCGACCCGAGTTCATATGTTTAAACTTTGACCTCTGAAGGTTGGCGGAGCAGGAAGCGCACAGCTGACGACCTCGGACCTCTCAGCCGCTGTGACTGGAGGGGAAACGCTCGCAGATGTTTTATTTTCACAGACGTTCGTTCCTGTTTGTCTCTGAATCTTTCCTGAACTCTGAATAACAACCAGCCGCTCCTGGACGAGGCTTTTAGTTGACCCTCTGTGAGTTTTTACCCATGATGCTCGAGGACAGGAGTCAGCAGCCTGCAGCTCTGGAGCTACAGATGACTGAAGAGTTTAAGAATGGTTCTGCAGTGGTTCTGGAGCAGGAGTTACCTGACCCGCTGATTTAGCTGCACTTCTCTAAAAGCTTGTGCTGGTTCAGGTTGTAGAACTTTTCTTAAGTTCTTGCTGTGGGTCCAGCTGATCTCATGGCACAGATCAGGACCAACCTCTGACCCGCCACCTCCTCTTCCTCTTCCTCTTCCTCTTCCTCTTCACAGGAAATCGAGTCCCTGCTGGTGAACTGGAGTGGGCCGGACCTGAGCGGGTTTGGAGAGCTGGTTCTGGAAGGTTCCTTCAAGGTCCAGAGAGTGAAGAAGGAGAGAGCCTTCTTCCTGTTCGACAAGATGCTGCTGATCGCCAAGAAGAGGCTGGAGCAGTTCGTCTACAGCACGCACATATTCGTAAGACGTCGGCAGAGTTTGGATGTGTTTTTATCTGAACTGATCGGATCAATCAATCGATCTGCAGCTGTGGTGCTCCAACACTCTGTGTTTGATGATCTGTGTCTCTCTGCTGCAGTGTTGTAACCTGCTGCTGGTGGAGACCCTGAAGGATCCTCTGTGCTTCAGAGTGTCGGATCAGACGATTCCCAAACAGCTGCACGTGGTCCAGGTGAGTCCAGGCTGCAGGGTCAGCTCACAGGAACCTGCTGAAACACCGTGAAAACATCTGCGTCAGCTTCAGTGTCAGTCGTTCTCTCCCACCAGACTCCATTCACAAAAACACTAATTTAACCCGACAGTGAAATGAGTGTGTTTGTCAGAGGAGTCTGATGAGAGAATAAACGACTGCGACGGCTTCAGTTTCCTGTCGGAACGAACCGCGTGGCAGCTTCCTGTAGGTCTGCCACACACAGCCACACTCCTCCATGTTTGTAGTTTAATGACTGATTGTTTTAATGCTGCAGACGAAGAACCAGGAGGAGAAGAGGCTGTGGGTTCACTACCTCAAGAGGCTGATCGTGGAGAACCATCCGGCCTCTCTGCCACAGAAGGTACGCTCACCTTTCACTCTGTCAGAAACGTTTTCTTGCAGTTGTTGTAGTCGGTGTTGAAGCTGCTGTTGGATTTGGGATGGCCGTGGTTCTGACTGTAGTTCTGGTGGTGTCAGTTGTCAGACATCAGAACTCTTGTGTTGGTCTTTGCTGCCACCTGCTGGACAAACTGTTCACTGCACAGGGAACAGCCGCGGTCCTGATCACTGCTGCTGCACGGTCGGGTCCGAAGATCCGAGACATACTCGTCCTCTTCATTATAAGTGATGGTGATCAGGTACTGGGTCATTCTGTGCCAGCTCACCTCGGGCCTCTTGGTCAAACAGCCCTCACACAGCCTGGAGGCGTGTTTGGGCTCATTGTCCTGTTGATGGTCCAGCTAAACACGGACCGGATGGGACGTGGCTGCAGGATGCTGTGGCAGCCATGCTGGTTCTGTCCACACCATCACGCCTCCTCCTCCAGGCTTCACGGTGGAACCATGCATGTAGAGACCATCGTTCACCTTTTCTGATCGCACAAAGACAAGGCGGGTGGAACCAAAGATCTCAAACTTGGACTCACCGTCTGATGTCCATTCTTTGTTTCTTGGCCCAACAAATCTCTTCTGCTTGTTGCTTTTCCTTAGTCGTGTTTTTTAGCAGCTATTTGACCATAAAGTCTCCTCTGAACAGCTGATGTGGAGACGTGTCTGCTACTAGAACTCTGTGTTGCATTCATCTGGGCCTCTAACCTGAGGTGCTGTTAACTTGTGATTTCTGAGGCTGGTGACTCAGATGAACTTCTCCTCAGCAGCAGAGGCGACTCCTGGTCTTCCTCTCTGGGCCGGTCTTCATGTCAGCCAGATTCGCTTGATGGTTTTTGCAAGTTTTTCTCAATTTTCCGGACTGACTGACCTTCAGTTCTTAAAGTAATGATGGACTGTCGTTTCTCTTTACTTTACTGATGTTGAGAAATCTAAAATACGAAACATATTTAGAGTTATTTCACACTTTTTTTGTTTACTACATAATTCCACGTGTTCATTCATACTTTTAATGCCTTCAGTGAGAATCTACAATGTAAATAGTCGTGAAAATAAAGAAAAAACATTAAATCAGAAGGTGTGTCCAAACTTTAGACTGGTCGTGTATGTTAATACTACACAGAACTGCATTAATACTACAGAAAAACAACAACTAGGGGCGGCTGTAGTTCAGCAGGTGGAGCAGGTCGACTGGAATCGGAAGGTTGCTGGTTTGAATCCCGGCTCCCTGGGGTGGAACTGAGCTGCGTGTTGAAGATACTGAACCCAACATTGCTCCTGATGTTGCCATCAGTGAAGGTCCTGCGAAGGGATTAAAGCGGTGACTTCCCCGCGACCTTCACGGATCAGAGGCTGATAATGAGAGAGAGAAACAACATCTGGGCTCCAGAGAGTAAAAACTAGTGGGGAAATCTGACAGAATCTTCATTCCGGTAAAAAATGACTTCCTGTAAACACTAATCAGTCACTACTTGAATGAACACATGCTGTTATTGATCCTCAGCATCTTGTTTGTGTTCCCGACAAACTTCCGCCCGATCCTGCGAACATGATCGATCGGTGACGTTCAGAACAAACTAACAGAACCGTTGAGTTCGGCTGGAGGATTCTAAAAGGTCTCATGATTTTATCAGACGTGTCAACACGAACTATTCCAGATGATCCGTGTTGTGAACTGGGAGAAGTTCTGGAGTTTTTGGTGTGCTGGCGTGAACTGAGCCTGATCGGTCGACCATCTGGGTCCAGATCAGGTCCAGGTCCAAGGTTCAGTCCATGATTCAAGGTGACAACATGATGGCAGGCGTCTGTTCTTGGGTCCTGTAGTTCCGATTAATAAATAAATCATCATCTTCAGTTTCTGTGTAAAAGCTTGTGTCTGTAAGTCTGATGTGAAGAATCTTTTACCGTCCGCTGACGGTCAGAACGCTGAAACAGAACCGTTGTTATTTTCAGTCCAGTTTATAAAGTTCAGTTTGTACGTTTTACTGAGCCCACTGTGATTCTTTTCAGGCGCGGCAGGTCCTGGGAGACAACTTCTGTCAGTGTGAGTTGATGAATTCACTGAATGAACGAATGATATTCGAGCATGTGCAGATGTGGTGACATCACTTCCTGTTTTGTTTCTCAGCCCCTCAGTTCGACCAGGACAACCTGAAGAAGTCGTCGAAGCCGTCTCGCCTGGACGACATCCACGGCTTCCACAGAGGCAGACGGCAGTCAGGTCAGGGTCAGTCGTCCTTCTACTACTGAGAGGATCGATCAGTCAATCAATCAATCAATCAATCAACCAGACTTTTTTGAAAGATGAACGCAGATATTTGTGACGTGTTTTAAAGATTTAAGCAGATTTAAATATAAAGTCGGCTCCAGTTCATCGTCTCCTTAAAGGCTCGACAGAAACAGAACGAGAGTCCAGACTTCAGAAATGTTCTGAGTCAACTTGAACTGGATTCCTCTGAAAGTTCTGGTGAAGCTCTGGAGGAAAATGCAGCTGTGAACCACATCTGGCTCACCAACAGTCCCACAATTCTCCTGTGAATTTAGATTTTAGACATGTTTTACATTAGAAAACAAAAGACTGAGACATCATGTTTGACGTTTCCTGTGACATTTTAAAAAACTCTAAATCAAGATTTAAATACAAAACACATTTTTCTCTTTTGATCATGATGAGAAGAGAAGAGCTGAACGTACACAGCGAGTTGTTTTGAATAAACCAAACTAAAAATCAGCAGAGAACTGAAGTTAAAGAACAGAGCTGATGTGAGTCTCGCTGAATGTGAAGTCGGCCGTCAAACTGTTTTTCTGAAAGATGCTTTCTGAGTATTTTAGTTGCATCCTGATGAAATCCTCCCCGACGACAACAACGTCAACAGTCTGAGGTGTTTTACTGGCTGTATGTCACATACGATCCGGGTCGTCTGTAACAGAACTGAAGTGTCCAGCTGACCTGTCCAGAAGCAGGCGGCTGGTGTAAAGACGGCAGAACAGACGAGATGTGATCGTAATATTACGTTTTGGTTAAAAGCCGAGCAGCGGAGGTTTGTACCGTCTCAGGTGGCGTCACAGATTCTTGATTCAGAGGCTGCCGCAGTAATCAGGTGACGTTCTGCATCTCGTACACACAAAAGATGGAAGCAGCCGCAGAGGCGCATCGTCACCAGAGCGCTGCGACCAGAGACGAGTGTCGGTCCGGTCACTCGGCAGCGGTTCTGACTGAGGGTCTCTTCGCTCTGTTTGTCCCTCCAGAGCCTCCAGAGCTGCTGATGTACACACCTGAGAAGTCCAGGAAGAGTCTGCCGCTGCTGCTGGAGGGAAACCTGCCGTACAGACGCAGCAGGAGACAGTCAGGTACGCTCCATCCACCCGCAGGCCTTCAGTCGCCTGCTCAGGGTCGACTTGTTGTTCCTCCTCATATCCAGATGTTCGGATGTGATGCAAAGTTCATCAGATTGTGGGCATTTTTCTTCTTGATAAATGTGCAAACACTCTCTCCCACACCTTCTCCTGCTCTTGTTTAGATGAAATATGTTGTTTTTCAGAGAACATTTCACAATCTGACTGTCATCCCGAGCCAACAGGCTGGATTCAGTGGTTGTTCTTTTTTTTTCTTCCAGCTCCGGCGAAAGACATCGAGGCGGCCTTTCATCCCAACGGTGAGAAAGTCCAGACCCGTTCGCACTGAAAGGACAGAACTCAAACACCACACGTTGTCTCCCAGCAGCTGCTCTGCACCCGTTTGTGTCGGCGTGATATTGTTGTTGTTTAAACTCAGAAAGCTGACAGGAGAGAAGTCGAGCGCTGAAACATCCCGAGACGTCGAGTCATGTTTACATTCACGAGCAGATAAAACTGACGCCGTCAGACTGACGTGGTCTGATTCGTCTCAGGCAGTAAAAGTGACAAACAATTAAATACGTATAATCTTAAAATACGTCGCTGCTTTGAAGAAGAGAAGCGTCGCTCTGTAGTCTGAGCTCTGCCGGAGGCATTGTGGACGTGGTGATTTATTAACGATGTTTCTGGAAGTGTGTGTGCAGCCTCTGGTTCTGACTCGGATCAGATCACCGGGCCGGCAGCCTCAAAAGGTTAACGCACTGAAAACAGACCTGCAGAGAGATTATAGCAACACTCAGACATTTTAACAGGAAGTGTTTTTCTTTCATCGTGGAAGCCAAGTTGTGATTAAATGCCTGTCAGATATCAGTATCGTCCTAATGACAGTTGTCTGTGTTCTCATCCACCTCCTCATCCGTCACGCTCTCCATCCTCTCGTCTCCCTCCACCGACTCTCCCTCCTCCACCCGCTGAATCCTGCAGCTTTGAAGGTAAGACAAACACATGGAGTCACGTGTTTATGAAGCAACCGCTCAACACACAACGCAAGTCAGCATTCATTCAAACTGGGTTCAGTATCTCGCATGTAGACCGCAGGGAACCGCCGACCCTCCGACCGGTGGCGATTTTTACAATTATTATCTCAATAATCATCCAAATATTCTTAAATCTTTAACAATACGATTGTAATTTAATTAAACTGGAATCGCTTCATCCGCGCCGTCGTTGGGTCGTCGTACGCTCCTCCAGCACAGATACAGGACGGAGAAACGGTTCTGTTCTCGTCTGCCTGCTGTTGTTTCAGGACGTGACTGTGGCGTCTGATTTCACCGTGTGTTGGCTCGGTTCCAAACCGCAGTGAGAGACGCGAGTTCAACAGGAAGCTCATCATCACATCTGCAAACCAGATCTGGTTATCTTTCCATCTCTGACACAAAGATCACAGCGCCGAGTATTTCCAGTACAAAGTACAAACCAGGCCAGGACCTGCCGAGCTCCCGGCACCGGCCCAGATCGGATGTGCCAAGGGTGGTGTAGTCACTCATGAGACTTCGTGCTAGCTGTAGTTGAGGAAACACGAGAGGGATTTTTCCTGTGAATGCTTTAAAGTTCAGCTGATCCGACTTCGTTCCGGTTGATTTGAATCCGATCCGACAACACGCGATGAGTTCTGACGGGAACCTTTAATTAACTAACAACTGGCTTTTAAGTCCTCTTTCATGTGAACAGCTGAATTAATTTATTTTTCTGGATGTTTCTGACTGAAAGCTGATCTGTTATCAGTGATTCATCTGTTTCTTTGTGATCTGTTGAAGTTCTAAATAAATGACTTCATTAACTGATGACAGCACAAAGAAACACGCTGAGCTTGTTTGTACGGGTCTGTAATGGTTCTGAACATTCGAAAAGATTTAGATCCTTATTTCCTGCAGCAGCGATTCACCTGTAGCTGGTCGTCCCAGCACACACCGCCCAGACTCAAACCAACACCCAGCTGTCGTTATCCGACCTCTCCGTCGCCGCTCGTCTGACCTAAAACAAACCGCCTCGATTGCTGCCGACTCCACAGCAGCGTGTACGTTCGGCTCGTTATATATCAAGACGTCGCCATCTTTGTTTAAGTGGTTTGTTTACCATCGTCATTTCTGTCGCGGTTCCAGAAGCTTCCAGCACAGCGGAACACGCCAACAGATTTGTTCCAGAACTCGTCCGAGACTCCCCAAATGTTCCAGACGTCCACCGTTTGGGCCGGCGTGTTCCTGCCTGTCCAGCCGTGTTATATCTATCTTTTAATAAAAAATTAAGATCTTAAAATCTTATGGAATCAGAAGCATAGAGCGTGACCATGAATACACACGGTGACACACCATGGATTACATTTAAACTGGATTATCCCTTTAATGTGCTGTTTGGAGTCAGTTTACTGTCAGATTCGTGTTCTCATGCCGACTGTGTGGCTGGATGTCGTTTGTGCAGCAGGCGGGCAGCGAGGGCGAGCTGTGCCAGGCCGACAGTCTGGGCTCAGCCGGCAGCAGCAGCACGCTCGCATCCTCCGTCATCGAGGTCGAGGCTGAGAGACCCGAACCGGGCCTGACGCTGCGAACAAACCAGGAGGAGGTAGCCGACTGATAAATAAGGATTATATAACACTGGTTTGCAGACAGTTGGACTCAATCTGAAGGTGAAACTGTTGTTTAAAAGACTCGTTTAACACTGATGGTGTTTTCTGTTTGGACGAGGAGGAAGATGAAGAAGAGGAGCTGGCCCCCCTCAGTCCTCCTCCCACCCTGTCCATCACAGAAGAGATCCTGGAGTTCATCAACCAGAGCCGAGCCCGGGAGGGACTCACCGCCATCCACACCGACACAGCGGTGAGATGAGACTCTGGAAACTGGAAAATAAAGCAATAGATATTTACTTAAAACAAGCTAAATGATCATCCAACAGAGCCCAACTTTTAAAACGAGTAAACACATTTTGTCTCTCAGGGTAAAAACAATTTTATATTGAAAAATGTTCTTAAATTTAAATCTTACTTCATCCTGAACCGTCACGTTTTCCTGGTTTCCTCTCGGGGTCTCAATTCTCCCACATTTCTCCAGTTTGATTACAGTTTTTTTCTCACTGAGGAAAATTTAGTCAAATTAAATTGATTATTCTTTTTGTTCAGACGTCTTTTTGACGACGGTTCTCAGCCATCCAGGCCATGGTCAGGTGCTGTACTGTACTGGACTTGTTTCAGTTTGTTGAAGTAATTCACCTCTCATCCAAGAGGCTTCTTCAGTTCTAACTGATGGAGCTGCAGGCTTTTAAACTATGTGTGGGAGTGTCCTTACCGAGTGTGAGAGTGTCCTTGCAGAGTCATTAGGGCCATTTGTGAGCTCTGAAAGAAGGAATGAATCAGGGCCGGTTGGGTCAATGACCCACAAGTGGTCCAATCAACTCTGAAACTCACAGCTTACACGTGTAATTGTCGACTGTGTAAGGACACTCCCACACGGTGTAAGGACACTCCCACACGGTGTGAGGACACTCCCACATGGTGTAAGGACACTCCCACACTGTATAAGGACACTCCCACACTTTGTAAGGACACTCCCACACTGTGTAAGGACACTCCCACATGGTGTAAGGACACTCCCACACTGTGTAAGGACACTCCCACATGGTGTAAGGATACTCCCACACAGTGTAAGGACACTCCCACATGGTGTAAGGACACTCCCACACTGTGTAAGGACACTCCCACACGGTGTAAGGACACTCCCACATGGTGTAAGGACACTCCCACATTGTGTAAGGACACTCCCACACTGTGTAAGGACACTCCCATACAGGGTTTAAAAGCCTCGGTCTTCAAGAAACTGAGCATTTAGAACTTTTACAATATCATTTTAGACTTAAAGAAGTCTAAAGAACTTCTTGTCGTTCAAAATTTAAGTTTTTATGACAGCTTAATTTTACTTCATGCATCAAAAACCACAGGGAGGATTTGAACCTTAAACCCAGAGCTCGGTAGCCTGCATGAGGCACGCACTTTACCAGGAGATCAGCTTTAAGCACCATGTCCTGGTCATCCAACCTTCATTCACTGAACAGTGAATGTCTGAAAATGTCGTCGTCAAAACGTTGAACTGACGACTTCTCGAGATGTGTTTGCTCAGCGGGCAGCAACACGGGAGTTTAAACAAATCCGATCAACTGACAAATCAAGAATAAAACCTCAAACACTATATAAATTAAAAAGAGAGGGCTGGATGACTGTTTGTGTGTCAACAGATGTGTGTTCTGTTTCTATCAATAACAAGAATTAGCTGGCCTTCCTCTTTAATCATAGTGATGACACCATTATGATTAAAGGGGAGGAAGGCCGGCTAATTCTTGAGATTGAGATTTCTGTTTCTGGTTTGATTTGAAGTAATTTATAAAAGGTGACCATGTTTGGTAGAATTCACCGTCCGGCCCCTTCAATGAGAATTTAATTGTCTTCAGACCTCAGTGCGTCATCACTTCGCTCTTCCAGTTCGCCTTAATCGCATTGATGGCACACAAATGATTCACCACATATTAAATCATTTTGTTTATGTAGCTGAAACCATGTGGGGCTTTACAGTCAGCACAATGAACACGCTCCGTCCTTAAACCCTTAATTCGATCCTGAGAGGCCGTTAGACGGTCTAAATTCACGTTTCTAAACAAGCTGTAGGTCTAAACAAAGGACTGAAGTACTCTTAGAGCTTTTGAAAATAGCCTTTCGACCTCAAATGGCTTCGTCGTTCCCACGCAGCGATGAAGCAATGTTCACCCCCCCGGAGTCAGGAACACCTCGTAAAACTGTTTACTTGTTGAATATTGCATCTGTTCTACATTTCCCACGGAGTCACGACCGTAAAGTCATTTCGAAACTCTGTTGTGTTTCCTTCCAGGAGGATCGGGTCTTCGATCAGCCCAAAGAGTGTCGACCTCCATCCGACCAGACTAACTTCACCTGCCCGCTGCCTCCGGTCGCCTCCCCCTCCAGCCCAGAGCAAAGCCCCACAATGCAACAGGAGCAGGAAACAGCAGAGATGGAGAACGGCAGCGTCCTTCAAAGTCCGACCAGTGACTGTGGAGAGGAAACTGTATTTGAAGATGAGACAACTACAGGTGAAGTCAAAGAAACTCCAGATGCAACAAGTCAGGTAGAAAAGAGAGTGACGGCTGATGGAGAGTCTGAAGGAGGAGTGGCTGAAGAAGAGGAAGAGGAGATGAAAACAAGGGATGAAGAAGAAGGAGAGAGCCTCATCCCTGCCCTCGCATCAGGTCTTCATCCCACCCTGTCGGCAGAGGAAGGAAGAGAGAACAGCAGTGAGGCGAACACTGAGACCAGCACCTCCTCTCCAAATCCAGATCTTCTTCACCCCATCCAGAGACGGCAGCCGCTCACCAGAGGCTCTCACCTCACCAAACGTGACAAGAAGATCATCGAGAAGATCAGGAGCTACTACGAGGCAGCCGCTGAGGCCGAGGAGGACGAGGCAGGGGAGGAAGAGGAGCAGGGAGAAGGAGCGGCATCGAGAAGGAGAAACAGTTTCTCACAAATCCCATCCGGCCTGGTGAAGGAGTCGGTATCGCGCTTCGATGTGGGAGGACACCAGGGGGAGCCAGAGAGCGAACAGCCAAAGGATGAAACAAGTGAAGTGACTGAGCCCGATCCAGCTGCCGGTCCAGTCTCTCCTCCAGCTCCACTCTCAGCAGATGCAGAGGAAGATGGACCGGCAGAGAAACCAATCAGCTCTCTGGATGCCGATGCCATCATGTCACAGATGTCTGACATCATACAGGATAAAGAGAACCCAAACGTGGAGGATCGGATTCTGCAGCTGAGCCCAAAACCTGTTGGAGAAGAGGCCAACATACAGGACGACGATGGGAAAGTCTGCGAAGGACAACTGGAGGAGAACCAGAAGGAGGCAGCAAGTGTTGTGGCTGCTGGGCAGAAGTGCACAGATGAAACAACCAAAACCAGCACCGGAAACCAAACTGTTATCAATGGGCATGAGCCAAACCAAGCTGGTCCAGCAGAACTGAATGGAAGCTGCAAAGAGCCCCCCAAATCTCAGCCACATTCAGAACAAAAAACTGAAACCCAAACTCAGTCCTCTTCGGCTAGAACCAAACACAGAGAACTGACTAAGACCAGCAGGAACCTTGAGAGTCTTCCCAGTCAGATCAAAGTGGGTCGATGGTCCCACCACTCCAGAATTGTCACTGCGAACCGGGCCTTGTTTGAGAGCATGGGCTCGGACGTAGCCAGTATTGTGTTATTTGAGGCCAGTCCAGTGCAGGACCCTCTGCTGATGGAGAACTCAGAGCGGATTCTGAGTAAAGTCCAAACGCTGGCCCAGATGTACAGCACCAAAGCCAGCACCATGAAGGTCCCACTGCATCAGAAACGGGCTGTTCGGAACCCATCATGGGGCTCAGGTAGAGTGTCGGGTCACTCAGCACAGGCCCAAGCTAAAGGTCCAACTCAAATACAGACCTCAGCTACACAGAACCAAAAGGAAACCATCAAACAATCAGATCAGACCAAATACAGAACTCAAACTCAGTCAGAGACCAAAGTTCAGAGCCAAACCCTGACGCAAACGAGACATCAAACAAAGGTCCAAACTAAAAGCCCGATGTGGAGTCAGACCAAGATTAACACCCAAACCATGAGCCAGGACGATCGGACGATCCACGAGGAGAGGACGGTCAAGAGAGCAGAGAGCCTGACGGATGGTAGGTTCTTTTAGGCCATCTGGGCCTTAAGATCACCTCTCTGGTCATAGACATAGTCACTCCAGCGTGTCCTGGGTCTTCCTCGGGGTCTCCTCCCGGCTAGTGGATGTATTTCTTAAAATCCATGCTAACAGAAAGGTAGCATGAAAGTATGTGTGCAGTTAAGGCTACGGATCTATTTTTCATGTATCAGGGTCACAAACAGGCCTGTAGAGTCATCCTGCTATAATTGTTTTCTAATCTATTTCTTTCTATGTTCTCCTCCTCCAGACTTCCAGGAGGCGGTGATGGCCCCCTGTGACCCTCTGCTGTTTGGTCATGTGTTGGTCAAAGAGCAGCTGACGCCGGCTTGTCAACACCAGACGAATGGATTCACCCTCTCCAGGCCCAGAGACTTCATCTCTGCCTTGACCAAAGAAAGAGACTCCACTGTGGACTGTAGCTCAGGTGATAACTCCACTTCCACCACACCTGGAGGAAATCCATCCATGGTCCTGACTGACAGCTACAACTCCGGCTACATCTCCTCTGATGCTGCTGAAGCATCCAGGCATCGCCTCAGAGCACAACTTCAAGATCAGAGCTCCAGCTTCAGCTCGACTACGACCAGCGAGATCAGGGACTACAGCTCTGCCTTCTCCACAGGGAGAGATGAACCCTACGATCAAAACCAGGAGGTTTATTCAGATACTGAGGAGACAGTGAAAAGAGAGAGGTGAGTGAAAGGTATTGATAGAAATATGTGATAGCAGCAAAATAAGTGAGGGCCCAACGAGGCGTGCATCATCAGGAATGAATTGTTAACATGGTGATATAAATGTTTCTGAAGCTATAGCTTCAGTTTTCTTTTCCGTCACCACGAGGTAACCATATGTCAGGTTTCTATCCAGTGGAAACGTTCTCTGCTCCAGTAAACAGGACAGACCTTCAATACGACTGAGCAACAGGAGATAAACTAGACTGCTCAGCTCACACGACCTGGAAAACAGGAGAATAAGCTTATTTCAGAAGCAAAAGAGAAACTATCAGCAGACAAATAAGGAAATACTGAACAGCCTTTTTGTCGTGGCTAAATCTTTAAAAGGGCAACGATCAAAGCCAACATGTTTCAACCATCAGGTTATCATCAATACTGAATATCGTTATCAGCATCTGGCCCCGATATCCAGTGTTGGTCCGGCTCCAGTGTGACAGGAAGATGTGAACTTGTTGTTTGATTCTCCTCCTGGTTCTCTGCAGGTCCGAGCTGACTGATGGATGTCCGGTCCACCCGATCAGAGCAGACTCAACCCAGCCGGCACACCTTCAAAACCTCTCCGCTCACATCAAGCCACTGAGTGAAATCTCCAAAGACGGAGAGAAGATTCAAGATAAACTCGAACCAGAAGACAAATCTTCCACAGGACGTACTTATAATCAGGACGTGCAGAGGCCTGAATACTTGGTTTGCACAGGACTTGTGGGTGGAGAGGCGTCCCCAGGAGAACCGGTACTGACGGGAACACCGACACAGAGCCAGGATCCAGCAGAGGACCACAGATCCACAGTGTCTCACCAGCAGCTGACGGGAGACGAGACCCACATGGGAACTCTCCCACCGGTGGAGGACGGCGCCACAACCCCGAGAGAGAAAGATGAGCTGAAGAAATTGATCGACGTGAAGGAGTCGTCATCACAAACCAGGATGGTTCTACAAGGATCAGCTGTGATCTTTACAGAGGAGCCGGCTCATTACAGAAGCTCAGGAGGACTGACCTTTGACCCCTCACAGGTAGTAACAGAAACGCCAGAAGATCACAAACCAAGAGCGCCAGGTCAGAAGTCATGGGCTGAACCAAATGTGACCCAAACAAGCCCTCCGTCGGTGCAGTCTGTCGACTTCCTGCCAATGTTCACCAGCCAGAGGCCTCCAGACCTGCCCGCCGCCACGGGGAAACGGGCTCCGTCTAACACCAGGGACGACTGTCACAGCTCTCCGTATGAACACAGGTGAGTCTGAGACACGTTTAGACATCAACAGGTAACAAATGTTTGGGCCGTTTTGCAGGAGAAAATTTCTTTCCAAATTTCTGACTGAAAATGTAATTTGAGAGCCTCGTTCGCATATTTGATTATAAACAAATTGACAAATAATTGTCCTGACATAAGTAAGTTGTGAGATATCTGCTCGTTCATTTGTTTTTGGTCTGAACCTACTGAGCAGAATCAGATCGAAAGACGTCCAGTGGGGAACCAGAATAAAGTCCAGGTGACGTCCTGACAGCGTTGTTTTCTTAAGAACTTGTTGTCATTCAAAATCAAAGTTTAATGAACCCACTTTGCCAGTGATGTTTGTCCATCACATCTGCCGGGCCCGGCTCTGCTCGGTCTTGCAGTTCTGGTCTACCTGCTTGAAGATGTGTCCTGAACCAGGGGCACGCTTGACTCAGTCCAGTACACCACTAATGAAGTTAATTTCTGTCAGTGAACACATGAACCAGTGAAACACAGCTGATGTTTACAGAACAAGCAGGACGAGAGAAACTCAAGAGACTCAGTCAGAAGAGACGGTGATATTGTGAAGGCGCTACAGGAAATGGCAAAAAGGTTTTGAGAAAACTCGGCCTGGTTTCATCTTTTGCTTACTTTGACCACAAAACCAATCAGATCAGTCTGAGTAAGTGATCATAACCTTCCATATTTAACATTTTGCTTTTCACAAAGACATAAAAGGGGAAAAAAATGTGAATGAAAGCATGTCTGCTCTGGAGAGAATGGGCACAGAACCGGGCCACACTTCATTTGGATCACTAAGTCTTACTGTTGCTTTGGTGCTATTAATGAAAAGCAGGTCAGGTTTTAGAGTCACGCTGAGGTCAGGGTTTAGGACCAGGTTTATTCTAACAAAGGAGATGCTCCTGTTTGTAAGAGCTTTCGTTTAGCATCTACTTTTTGTCCCCGTTAGTAAAAACCAGTTACAGGTCAGGAAGAGTGTTTCCCAGTGTCCCAGATACAGACAACGAATTAATATAACTCAACTTTCTTCCTGTTTTTCTTTCCATGTCTTTCTACATGTTTTGCAAATCCAGCTGTCAATGATATACTAACAGACCCTCAATAACAAATGTAGATAAGAACCAAAAGTTTGGTGTCTGAACTGAAGATTCCTGCCTCAGAGTCTGGAAACAAAACTCATCGACATTTTCCACTGAGCATCTCCAAAAGATGTTAATCCATCTTCGCATGAAAAACGGTTCTGTCGTGGTTGACTGTAGTTGTGTTTGTTTCTTCAGTTTTAGACATTTGAAGAACTTCCCGTGGTTGAAAGTTTAAGTTTTTAAAAAAACCACGGGGAGGATTTTACCACTGAACTCAAACCTCGATAAACCGCATGAGCCAGCTGGACTTGTAGGACATTTGGAAAGGCACAGAAAGAAAAACATGGAGAAAGTTGAGTGGAAAGACAGCGGAATTCGAGATTCTTCAAAGGTCGTAAAAAAACTATTGCTTTGGGTCAGAATCTCAGAGTAATCTGCCCTAACATGTCTGTACGTGACACCAGGGAATGAAACTCAGCAACTGCCAGAACTGAAGCTCCAGAACTGTCTTCTTACCTACAGGAGACAGAAAGTAGATGCTCAACGAAACTCTTCCAAATTATCAGCAAAAACGGGTTTAAATCGAGTCTCAGCTGCTTCAGGTGTTCAGCAGAACGCTGCAACTCTGTTTTACTGAGAAACTCCAGAACTGTTCTGTGGACTACAACACTTCACCTGACTTTATATCATCAGGAGGAGAGGAGGACTTTATATCATCAGGAGGAGGAGAGGAGGACTTTACATCATCAGGAGGAGGAGAGGAGGACTTTATATCATCAGGAGGAGGAGAGGAGGTCTTTATATAATCAGGATTAGAGGACGACTCCAAAAATCCAATTAGAAATCCTTTAGAAAGAGGCTCCTTGTCTGAGGAACATCATGTTTCTCTTCAGTATCACAGTGATTCAGTGATAGTTGTCCGTTCACTGCTAACAGCTAATTCGCTTTTAATGGAGTTTTTGAGTTTTTAAATGTTTTATTTCTTTGGTCTCCAGCTGCTTCGGTTGTTGCGAGTCCAGCAAGTAAGGAGGCGTTTAGGGTTACGAGGAAATAATGCTTAATAAACATCAGTCCTTAAAACTGAGTGAACTTTTACCCAGTTGGAGCCATAATCTCTCCGAGCGCGTGTTGGTGTTGCTGAGAGAAAAAGGGAAACTTTATACTTGTGTCATCATCCAAGCGTAGAGCAATAAAAGTGGCAATGATAGACAGATATTACCTCATCAGTCTCAAGCCGGTGACGAGCTCTGGAGTTCATTGTTTCAGCTCACTCTATTCTTTCACCGTTGCTCAACACCGTGAATCCTCTGTCATGGTGGAAATGTTCCTCTGTTGGAGGAAAAGGTTCCTGTGAACCGCATGAGCCTCACTCATCCGGGCAGCATCAGAAATACTCAGATCTTTATCTCTCTTTTCCAATCAAACTCCCACTGAGCTTAGCTTCTTCCTGGCACATCACAGCATCATATCCTCTTCTTCTCCTCCTCCTGATTATTAATCACTCTGATGCTGAAATCCAAAATCCACAAAACTTTGGTTTACTGGCAACATTCCTGATCCAAACTGAGGCTGAAACTTCAGGTCTATCATTAAAGTGACATTTCGTGAGTTGTGCATGAGTCAGAAATAACATGACATTCAATGCATCATGACCGGACTGAAAGCTTTTGCTTAAATGGCTAAATAGCTTTTTTGGATGTTGCTGCAATGGTTTCAACGTCTTGGTTGGTTTCAACGTCTGTATTTGAACAGTGGACAGAGTATTGTCTGTCTTTAATACAGTCTTAATTTAATTGTGATTTTGAAGCTGTTTTTGGACGTGAAGCAGAGTGATGAAGAGACAGATGTTGTTCTTGTTCTGTTTCCAGCCAGACATCACTTCCTCTGAAGTTGTAGGCAGATTAACGACCAGCAAGATTCAGAAGGATGAAATAAGAGGAAATAAATCTGCAGAACAGCGCGGGATGATATAAACATTTCTATCTTGTCCGACAAAATTGTGATGACGGTTATCATGCTGGAAACCTTCTATTTTGTTGGTTTATTGCATCACAGCAAAAAACGATCAAAGTATCGCTCCATCTTTAATCTATGTGACGTTAAACGTGCGTATCATGGACAAACACGGGTAAAGGTAGCGGCTGTGTTAGCACTGTTAGCCCTGTTAGCACTGTTAGCGCTGTGAGCCTTCGTCGTTGTGATTCCAGCAGGGCGGGAAAATCAGTCGGCTAAACACATAAATGGTGACGTTTCATGTTGGAAGAGGAAGGCCTCAGTGAGCTGATGGAGCATGTTGAGCAGGAGTATAAGATAGATGTCAGTGCTGACGAGGCAACTACGTGTTTCTACTGACGGTGGTGTTTAATATAACAGCTAACAAAGGACCTTATAAGTCCTTAATGACCTTATTAACTTGTTTTAACATAAAACAGCGTGTCAAAAAATTATATTAACCCATATCATCATTTTTTGAATTTATGAATTTGAATGGCCATGTTAATGTTTATCTACTAGTTAATAAAATAATAAGAGTTAAAATACAATATTTAAAGTCTATAAACTGTTAACAAGTGCTGATAAATGTATTATAATCTCACAATAAATGTGTTTATTGTGCTAATATTTCTTGTATCTTGTAAGCATAAACACTTACTGAAGGATCCCTAACAGGAAGTGTTTACTTTTTTTATTTTATTGCAAGTACTCAAACATCGAAATGACTTTAAATGCTCATCTTGAGTCTAAACATTGTCAGGAAAAGGAGAACAGGAAACAGTTTCGTAGTTCAGACAATGACAAGAGAAAATCAACCCCAAAACAATCTAACAAACTGTTTTTAAAATGTCTCCTGTTCTGTTTTATAATCTGTGCTTCTCTGTCAGTTCCAGGGAACCGGACCAGCAGAGTCCACGATCCCCCACGGGCCTCCCTTCAGGCAGCCGCCCATCTTCCAGACCCTCCCTGGAGAGACCTTACCTGGCTATCACAGCCCCTGGTCGGGATGCAGATCTGGCCACGGCCCCCTCAGCCTTCAGACCAAACCTAAGACAGCGCTACCCATCCCCCGTCAGAGCTCCTCCTCCCTCCTCACCCTTCAGGATAGTTCCTTCATCCTCTCCCAGCCCTGTACCTGCTGAGGACACCTCCCTGAGCTCTGCCTCCAGGGCTCCTCCCTGTTTCTCTCCAACGCCGTCTTCCTCTCTCCGCTCTCCCCCATGCTCCTCCCCCACTGCTTCTTCCTCTGCGTTCTCCAGATCGTTAGCAGCCTCCTGTATCAGCCAGTCCATCAATCAGAGCATCGCGAGGAAGAACACTGCTCTGCAACAAGCCCCACCCACAAGCCAGAGCCCCGCCTCTCACCTCCGACAGCGCTCTCCTTCCCCGAAAGTTCCTCCTGGTCAGCAGGGCTCCAGCTCACCTGCACATTCCCAGCTGGGGTGCTCTAAAGATGGCTTCCAACGTCCAAGATGTCCGCCGACCTCTCTCTGGTCCTCTTGCCCTTCTCCGTCTCTCATGCAGTCCCCGCCTCCCTCTCTTACCCAACGCTCTCCCTCCCCAACTGCGAGTCATCATCCTCACTCCTCTCCGTCACCTCGGCCCTCATTCCTCCACTCCAAAACTGGCTCATCACATAATGCAAACAGCAATAACAACAACAGTACCTTAGCTGCCATGAGCTGTAGCATTAACCGTGGCGTCAGTAATGGCGGTTGGTCGGCGAGTCCACAAAAGGTGCCACTAACGCCTAACGGTAGCACGAACGCCACAGTGATGCAACAAACCCATGATCCTCTCTGGTCAGGCTCCCACAACCGTGTGGCTCAGCCTTTTTCCGCATCTGAACCCAGCTCTCGAGTCCAGTCCCCGTCCCCCTCTCCGACCCCTGCCTCATTTACTCGACTCTGCTCCCCACCTCCTCAACATAACTACTCCTCCCCCATGGCGAACAAACCCCCCCACCCCCGGAGCACACGGGTCGGAGGCACAAGTTCCCACAACCCACTTGGACTCACTTTGGAGCTACCCAGGGCCTCTTCAGCAAGTTCAGCATTAGGGCAGTCCTCCTTATGTCCGAGCCCTCGGATCCTTTCCCCGCCTCCGATTGGCGTTTCAGTGAATATTTGGACCAATAACGTTGCAGTGCCTCAACCTAGAAACCCTCGATATGCTCCCTCCTCTCCTGCTCCGTCCTTCGCTTCCTCGTTAGGCTCACCAACACTGGAGCACGCCTCTTTCCCCACGCAGTCTTCGCTCTCGCTGCGTAGTTCCCGATCCTCCTCGCCATCTGCACCCCAAATGTCTCAAACCCTCCGCAGGTCTTTCTCCTCCACCCTGGCAGATACACCCTCTAGCCCAGCCCGAAGCAACTCAAGTGGGCTGCGCCGCTCCTGGACAGAGGGCAACCGCAGGTCCCTTGGTTTTAGCGGTACTGGCCGAGGATCATTTGACCAGCATGAGTCCTGTCCGACAAGTCCAAGGAGTGGATGGTCCTCGTATGGCAGCTCGCCATCCTGCCTCAGCCCTCGAGCCGGGCTTCAGTCCCCACTCTCCCCGGGCAGGCTCACTCCAGGGACGGGCACCCTTGGCGGGCAGCATTTCACCAGCGTGCCCTGGCCGGATGTGCGAGAGCTGTCAAGCAAATATAACGGAACTGATAGCCTCGATGCAAGTGCTTCTTCCACCATCATCGCCTCCTCTCCTGCTTCGTCAGACCCCCAGACAGACTGGGGAGACCCGGAGCTCGAGGAGGGTAACTGCCGTAGCCAGCTGATCTGCGCCTACGTTGCCCGACCCTCCCGTGATCAAAACCACTCCACCTCATGCGTTCTCGTCTCCTCCTCAGGCATGACCTCCCCTCCGCCCGTCCCCTACCAGCACCACAACTACCAATCCCAAGTTCAACCACAGCTTCAGGTCCAAATTGCCACCATGACACCACCGATGCCGTCAGTCCCGTCCCCCTTGCCCTCGAGCTCATCACCACTACCCTTTACCAGCACATCTCCAACCAAACAGGGGAACCAGAAGACCAGTTACGCCACCACGGTCAACCTCAAGATCGCCGGAAGTGGCCGAATAACGTCCTTCAGCACTGCCCAGGTCAGCCTGACCCAAACCCTGCAGGGTGGAGTGGGAGCTGGAGCTGGAGGACCAGGACCGGGGCAGGTGACGAGGAGAGTGAGCATCAATGGACTCTCACACCTTCCTTCACCTCTTCCGTCTTAGAACTGGCTGTGAGAGGAAGAGAGAAGAAGTCTGATGACAGAAAAATAAAAGGCATTAGAAAAGACTCAAGTGTCTCGTGAACTGCGATGAGTCCGCCGCCATGAAAATGATATTTCTCAAATGTTCAACAAATCTGAGGGACATAATGAATGTTGTGGATTCTGATTTGAAGACGTGCCCCTCGGCGTGATGCGATGTGTTCGGGATCGGACTACAAATTAAATCTCGGTGGCTCCTGGAAAACCTTTCAAGTCCGAATATTCAACTTGGGCTAATGACTCTGAACGGATGGAAAAGTCCTAATAATGTAAAAAAAAAAAAAA
>CAEMYA010000712.1:272199-294538 GCA_903131615.1 Diplodus sargus | reverse complement strand
AAAAAATAAATTACTCAGAAAAACCAGTTTTTTTTTTTTTTTTTCAAGTGAATGCAATACGCTTCCATAGAAATCTTTTTCGAGATGACAAAAACGTTTTTTTTCTAGGTAATTAAAAAGAGTGAATGTTTTTTAGGTGGCAATAGAAACAAGTGTTGAAAAGAAATAAAGAACACAAGAGTTTTTTGTTTTTTTTCTAGGTGACAAAAACACCAGAGAATAAGAATTATTTTCCAATTAAGTGAAAATAAAAACAGGTGTTGAAAAGAATGTTTGTGACTAAAGAAGAGCGAATTTATTCAGGTTAAAAAAAAAACCCATCGAAATGAGTGATTTTTTTTCTAAGTGATTAAAACAGAGTGAATGTTTTTGCATTGACTAAAAAAAGATTTACATTTTTTCAGGTGTAAAGAAAACCTTTATTTACTAAGTAACTAAAAGAATTTTTTTATTCCAGGTTAAAATAGAATTGCGTGAATTCCTTTCAAGTAAAAACAAGCGTTGAAAAGAAAAAGAAAATGTTTTTTTTTCTTAGGGACTAAAAAAGAGTGATTTTTTTTGTTGAAAAGAAATAAAAGAATTTTTTTTGGGTGACTTCTTACTAGTCACCTAAAAAAATATTTTTTTCTAGGTGACTAAAAACCACGAATCTTTTCAGGTGTAAAACAGGCGTGGAAAAATGAGTAAACATTTTTTTAGGGGAAAGAATTTTCTAGTTGAGGCAAGTGAAGTGAGTGAATGTTTTTACACTGACTATAAAAAGATTTTCGGGTGAAACATTTTTTTTTTCTTTAGGTGACAAAAAACTGATAAAAAAAATGAGTGCTAAGAAACACAAAAACAAGTGCATTTATTTTCTAGTTGAAACAAAAACGAGCGTAAAAAACAGTTCATTTTTATTAGGGGAAAATGATGTATTGAAAATAAAATAAACAAAAAGTGTTTTTATTCTAGGTGACTAAAAAAATTATCCTTTTCAGATAAAAAAATGAGTGAATATTTTCTAGGGGAAAGAAAAAGATTTTTTCCTTGAAAAAATCAAAACGTGTGAAATCTTTTTCGAGATGACAAAAAAGTTTTTTTTTCTAGGTGATTAAAAAAGAGTGAAGGTTTTTTAGTTGACATTAGAAACAAGTGTTGAAAAGAAATAAAGAATACAAGAGTTTAATTTTTTTTCTAGGTGACGAAAACACCAGAGAATAAGAATTATTTTCCAATTAAGTGAAAATAAAAACAGGCGTTGAAGAAAATGTTTGTGACTAAAGAAAAGCGAATTTATTCGGGTTAAAAAAAACAACAACAATGAAATGAGTGATTTTTTTTCTAAGTGATTAAAATAGAGTGAATGTTTTTGCATTGACTAAAAAAAGAGTTAAATCTTTTCAGGTGTGAAAAAAAACCTTTGTTTACTAAGTAACTAAAATAAGATTTTTATTCCAGGTTAAAATAAAATTGCGTGAATTCCTTTCAAGTAAAAACAAGTGTTCAAAAGAAAAAGAAATAAATTTTTTTTTTCTTAGGGACTAAAAAAGTGTGATTTTTTTTGTTGAAAAGAAATAAAATATTTTTTTTTGGGTGACTTCTTACTAGTCACCTAAAAAATTATTTTTTTCTAGGTGACTAAAAAACAGGTGTGGAAAATTGAGTAAACATTTTCTAGGAGAAAGAATTTTTTTTTTGTAGTTGAGTCACCTGAAGTGAATGAATGTTTTTACACTGACTATAAAAAGATTTTCGGGTGAAACATTTTTTTTTCTTTAGGTGACAAAAAAAGTGATTTAAAAAAAATGAGTGCTGAAAAACACAAAAACAAGTGCATTTATTTTCTAGGTGAATTTTATTTTTTAGGTGAAAATAAAAACGAGTGTTGAAAAGAAATAAAGAAAAAAGTTTTTTCTAGGTGACTAAAAAACAGAAAACGAGTGCTGAAAAACATAAAAATGAGTGAATTATTATTCGAGGTGAAAGAAAAACATGTGTTGGAATAAATTAAAGAAAAGAAAGTTTTTTTCTAGGTGACTAAAAACAGTAAATTCTTCTCAGGTGAAAATAAAAACTGGGGTTGAAAAACATAAAAACAAGTGAAATGTGTAATTGAAATTATAAACATTTAAGGTTTTTTCAAGGTGATTAAAACATACTTCTTTTTCCTAGGAGACTTAAACACCAGAACATTTTTTTCGAAGTGAAAATAAAAACAGGTGTTGGTTGTTTTTCCAGGTGACTAAAGAAGAGTGAAATTTTTCATGTGAACAAAAAACAAGTTTTTGGAAAAACATTGAAACGAGTGAATTTATTTCTAAGTGATTAAAATAGAGTGAATGTTTTTACACTGACTATAAAAAGATTTTCAGGTGAAACATTTTTTTTTCTTTAGGTGAAAAAAAAAAACGAGTGCTGAAAAACATCAAAATGAGTGAATTATTATTCGAGGTGAAAGAAAAACACGTGTTGGAATAAATTAAAGAAAAGAACGTTTTTTTCTAGGTGACTAAAAAATAAGTGAAATGAAAAAATGCCTCGTACGAATCCATGTTGATCAGGAGGAATAACAGGAGTCACACTAGGTGGCCAACATGGGGGGCTTTTTGGAATCATGTGTCTTTGGCCGAAAACCCGGACACATAACTGTGTTCTTGGCTATCTCCCCCCAAATGTTACCGTCTGTATTTATTCATTTGTTTGTGTCTTGTTTCCTTTTTACTTATCTGCATACTCTCCAGGTTATTATTTTCACTATAATTGTGGGTGTAGCTCACTCTGTTGTTGCCTGCTTTTATTTGTTTTCCTACAATTATTAATATTCTTGCTTAATTAATAATCTGTTTTTTGAATAACTTTTGGGAGTGATCACTAACTGTGCCTTACCTTCTCTTGGATGGATCTCCTTGTTCTACAGTCAAAGGATTTTATTGTAGTGGTGGTTGAAATGTCTGACCTGGAAGGTTTCTATGTTAAGTTGTACCAACCCATTTAAACTCTTTTTTCAAACAAAAAACAAGTTTTGGAAAAACATCGAAACGAGTGAATTTATTTCTAAGTGATTAAAATAGAGTGAATGTTTTTGCATTGACTAAAAAAATAGTTGCATTTTTTCAGATGTAAAAAACTTTATTTTCTAAGTAACTAAAAATTATTCCAGGTTAAAATAAATGTTTTTTTTACTCGGTGAAAGAAAAACGAGTGAAAATAAAAAGTTTTGAAAATAAAATGTGGTGAAAAAAAAGTTTTTTTTCTAGGTGACAACATTTTTTATTTTTTTTTCATGTAAAAAAACCCCCAAACTATGAATTCTGTGTCACAATGTTTTTTTTCCAGGTGAAAATGAAAACGCCTGTCAGTCTCTTCATGGACACTAGATGGAGACGTTTCCACATAAATACACAGTCCAGAGTCCTCAGAGTCCTGCAGGACTGACGACAGACCAGGACATGTTGGTCCTCAGTCCGCCGGGTCAGGACGCGTTCTGGACATCAGATTGTGTGATTATTGATTGAGACACTTTAATGTTGTAATTAGAGGCACTTTGTTTGTACGTGTGTGAAGAGTTAATAAAAGGATTGAGATCACAGTGAAGGAGCTTCACTGATGTGTGAACAGCTGATGGTTATTATGGTCTGTTACAGAATAAAGAGCTGAAAATACATCATCATCATCATCATCATCATCATCAGGGAGATTAATGTTATCATTATTATCATTATTATTAGCAGGAGCTTATGGTTTTCTCATCAGGACTCCCACCTCTGCTTCTGGCCTAAAATGAAACTGGGTCAAAGTCAAAGTCCAAACTGTGCAGAGTAAACACACACACACACACACACACACACACACACACACACACACAGAGTTGGCAGCCCGTCAGAGAGTTTGCATTCCTCTCTGGTAACATTAACAGTTGATTTATCCGCTGTGTTCGTCTGAATAGAGAGCTGTTAGAGAAGAATTTACATCTGCTGGCTGCGGCGGTGAGGACAGCGAGCAGCAGGCTTCTTTATTCAACACGGTTTAAAAACAATAAAAGAGAATTGAATCCTTTTCCATCGCCGGAACACGAGTTTCGCGTTCCGTCTTCTGTCACACAACATTTTTTTCCTCATGAAAATAAATAAAATAATATTTTCACTCTGTTTCTGTTTCTCACATGAAATGTGTTTTCTTCCCATGAAAACTTTTCACACATGAAAAAAAAAAGTCATAAACACAGCAGAGAAAATAATTTAAATCAGACTTATTGAAAAGGATCACCAGAAAATTTAACCCTCACTTGTCCCCACGGGGCTTCCGTACTTCAGGGCTCAGATGAATTAACATTTTAAACGACATGTGTGATTTCAGGACGTGTGGCGGCAACAAGACAAAACATCAGAGCTGATGGTACGATACTGCTACAGGATGAACACCAGAACAGAACAGACCAGACCAGAACAGACCAGACCAGAACAGAACAGAACAGACCAGAACAGAACAGACCAGAACAGAACAGAACAGACCAGAACAGAACAGAACAGAACCGAACAGACCAGAACAGACCAGACCAGAACAGAACAGAACAGACCAGACCAGAACAGAACAGACCAGAACAGACCAGAACAGGGTCATTCAGCAACTACACACTTTTAACGCAGACAGTCAGCCATTTTAAAAAGCGTCCGCAGTGTAAACGGCGTCTCCAGAACTGATTGGTGAGCGGACCCAGTCATCGGACCTGCACCCGGGTACGATTATCTTGTTCAGATTGGCCCAAACGGACTTAAAAACATTAATAATGTTGGTTCTGTGGTGGAGCCGGACCGGACCGAGACCTCCACTCAGTTGTCCAAGTTTGGATGTAAACTACACGGTGTTGTAAACATGGCGCGGTGACTCAAACTGGAATCGGCGTGGCCCGGCAGCTCGTTTTCTGCCTCCATTTCTCAGAACTCACACCTCTTCTCCTCCTCTGCAGAGTCGGTCCGCAGGCGTGGAAATGAAAGTGCAGGTATGTTCGGAATGTGAAAGCAGGTGATGGTGCAAAGATCACCGATTAAACAATCAGACACGAGGCGAAGTGATCGGACCGAGCCGTGAGCCAGAACATCTGATGCTTCCGGCTCGTAGCTCACAGCTGTAATACAGATTAATAACTAACATGTCAGTGACTTAATGTGAAGACTGACAGGTGCACTGATTGACAGGTGCACTGATTGACAGGTGCACTGATTGACAGGTGCACTGATTGACAGGTGATCAGCGCTGATGGATTTATGAATCACCGGCCGATACAGACACAGTTCTGTTCTGCTGTTCAGCCTCACTGGGCTTTAGTCCCGACTGTCACAACCAATGAAACCAAAAGCATGTCAGAGTGTGTGTGTGTGTGTGTGTGTGTGTGTGTGTGTGTGTGTGTGTGTGTGTGTGTGTGTGTGTGTTGGCTGAGAGCCACCAGCAGGAAATGAATGAAGTCCTCCTGGCTGACTGAACTTTGACTGCCTCCTGGTTCTGATGCAGACAGAAGTGAACAGGACGGAGGTCTGACACAGAACTACACAGTACACACTAAGTTCTGATGGTACACAGAGAGTTCTGACGGTACACAGAGAGTTCTGATGGTACACAGGAGGCAGGAGGTGAATACATTAAAGCTTCAGATGGACCATCAGAACATCCCAGACACTTTTTGATCTCTAACGGGTCGACTGATTTGCTGATCAATATCAAAAAGCTGACTCCGCCCCAAAGAGTTTCTCTGTATCTCTTCAGATTTTCCACTTCCTGCACGTCTTCACCAAAACAACCTACCGGCTGACGAACCTCGACAGCAGACGGAGAGTTTGACACAGAGAAAACAAAAACATTCATTTTGGAGCCGCCAAACATTTCAAAAAGATCAATTCACAGTCAGAATAATGTTTTTAAGAAGAAGAGAGACTTTTTCTTCTGCAGCTTTCTACGAGTTCTGTAGAGGAATTCATAAAAATGTTCATATGACATCACAACACGTTACAATCCGCTTAAATGTGGCCAGTAAAAAAAAAGTTTTTACACGTTACACTACACGTGTTCAGGAGTTCTGGTGACGCTCAGACTCTCTTACGTGATGTCACCACGTTTCTGTGATGAGTTAAAACTGTAATAACTGTGCTGGAGTCACGTGGTGGAGGTCGGGATGGAGGCTGGACTGTCACACTACAATCCACAGATCACAACCCGTCTGTGCTCAGTTCTCAGCAGCAGGCTGTGTGGAGCAGCGGAGGGTTACATGTGAATTCAGATCATAGTGGTGCGGGTCGGGCAGCACCGTAGCATTGTGTTGTGGCTGAAGAAGCCGGTTCACGGCTGGAGTTTAGCACCCTGAGCTGAACTCTCGGTGAGGACTCTGCTGTCGCCGGTCACATTAATCCTCTCTGGGGTTTTGGACTCAACTTGAACAAGCTTGAGCTTTAAACTGAAGGCTCAGGTTGGGTCCAGTCCGCCGCTCTCTGAACCGTCGGCCTGTCTGGTTGTTCTGGTCGGCTCCCAGCGTATCTGTGTGGACCGGCCTCTAATCTTCTGCCTGTGTAAAAAAAGGCAGAAACTTTGTCTCGTTAGAAGCTATTTTTTGTGAAACTATGCGAGGAATGTGGTTATATAAGTGTGCCATTGTTTCAGGAGACAAATGAGAGGTGACACTCTGCAGTCCAGCCTCGACCAGCAGAGAGACGAGCGCAGGAGGAACGTCCCACTGAGTCCAGGCGGTAATGAGAGAGGAAATTCCTGCTCGACACCGGAGAGGAAGAAACAAGAGAAGCTGGTGACTGTTGCTCCGAGGCTGAACCGTCCAATGGACTTCTTACTGACCGGCACCGCTCGGCAAAGAGTCTCAAACTTCTACCAGAACTTGAAGACGGTCGGTGGATATTAATGATTCCTGGACGATGAACCCAGATGACCTCCTGGTGGTTCCTGTGGCGCCACCACCAGGACGAAGTTTCTCAACATCTTCTAAATGAATTTTCCTGATTGAACCCATCAGATTCTTAAAACCCACGACCTTCCCTCTCGCACCAACAGCAGGAGTCTGAGATAATGTGTCAAAGCTTTCAGGTCCTCCATCTACGACGGATTAGTTCAACACGCTTCCTCTGTAGTCAGATAAACATACCTGCTGCTGGCTGAAGGTCTGGGACGGGATGACGGATCGATGGTGGTGATAATATAAATCAAAACATTTCGACACCGATCGAAGGTGTTCCTCCAATAAAATACGACAAACAACTGAAGTTTCTTCCTGTTTATTTGATTTAGTTCGTGCAGTAATGTGTCGAGGTTCCTTGGTGCAGTGATTGTGTCGTGCTCAGCGTCGATGTGACGCCTTGTAGTTCTAATTAAAAACAACAATAATGGCTCCTGCAGTATGTTGGAGAAACAGGGAGGGACGACTGGATGTTTGTCTTTCCTCCGTCTCGTCTCTGTTCAGTTGGAGAGAGTTTTGCTTCATCCAGTCGTTGATTCGTTCACAAAGGTTCAACAGGTCCGTGCTCATAACATAAGAGGTCCGGAGATCGAACCCTGTGGAGATCACGCTCTCAGATTCTCCTGAATGAAAGTTCTAGATCTAGCAAACACACAACAGGTAAGATGAAAAAT
This sequence comes from Diplodus sargus, assembly GCA_903131615.1. NCBI lineage: Eukaryota > Metazoa > Chordata > Actinopteri > Spariformes > Sparidae > Diplodus > Diplodus sargus. The sequence continues at coordinate 286,930 of CAEMYA010000712.1, read as the reverse complement.
GTAGTTTTGATTTTGGTGTGAAATTCTAATAAACCTGCTGATGTCACTAAATTAAACACCATCATCGTCTGTCAGCACCAAACAGGCTGCTGACAAAATGAGCTGTTTCAGCTTCAGTTCATGTTTTCAACAGTTTCTAGTGGCGCCTCTTAAAAACTAAAGATCAAACACTTCATCGTCTTTATCATCTGATGGGAGACGCGTTTAAAAATCACTTCTTGTGTTCGCTGCCACGAGGCCGGCAGAGAAAACATGTTCTGAAGCTTCCTGTGGGACATTTCTGACTTTACCAACTCATACAAAAAAAGAGTCCGAACGAAGAAGTGAAGAAGTGAAGTGTGACCTCAGCTGACCCGGGCCGGGCTGAACCGGGTCAGAGGGATTTCCACAGTCTGTTTGTTTGTGTGCGATCAGCTGCACAGGAAACTTCTGAATTCACGAGTGACGAGCGTCAACGCCGGACAACAGCAACAATGAAGGTTGTGACTCATGGAGGCTCCGCCCACTTTCAGTATTATCAAAGTGACAGGTAATCCCCGTGTCACCTCTGCACACACACACACACACACACACACACTAGTTGTGTAACAGTGGAGCACCGGGTGTTTCTGGTGAAAAGCGTTGGTATTGAATGGCAGCGCTCAAACAACAAACATTAAACTTGAACTTACAAGAATGTAGGTTCAGTTTCACAATGACACAGTAAAGTCGCGGCCAACAACGGATTTCATTTCTTCGCAGCACTCAGTCGTCTGAATGTTTGAGCTGTGTCGGTCATCGACCTCCGGCAGCACAGCAAACACACTCTGGCTGCAGTTCTGCTGCAGGAAACTTTCCCCGTTGGAGGACGATGAACCTCCAGAGGAAGTCGGCGCCTCGATCACAGGAACCAGGAAGTACGTGGAGCTGCGGGGACGTTATTTAAAAAGTCCCCGCTCAGAAAGTACCGGACCTCTGGGCGAGCCTTTTCAATTCCCTCAGTTTCATCCCGACACGATACTAGACCGAGTCTGCTGACTGTGACGATATGAAGCTGCCGACACTTTATCTTCTGCTGGTGGCGATAAAGAAAATAAGAACACACACAATAAACACAGAAACATGGATGAACAAAAGGAGAGACAAGTGTTCACTGAGAGTCGCCATCATTGGGCATTTCACAGAAGAGTCCGCTCGCAGCCAGCAGAGTTTTCCTCCACTCAGAACTATCAGAACTACTTCACTGACAGAGCATCATGGTTGTTTTTCAGACAGTCATGGTTGAAACAGATCAGCTGATGTTGCCGTGGCGACGGCGAGCTGCTCCGTCCGTCGGCTGACTCGTCTCTTCTCCGACATCCAGAACATTTCCAGAGCCGTCTGTTAATATCCTGGTTGTCTTGTTGAGTTTTATCTCTTTCAGAAAACCTTTTTAGAGACTCACAGCGCAAATTAGCTCAGACACTCCGTCAGCTTACGTTCCATAACGGCCCATTAAACATGAATAAATACGAAATGTAACGCTGATAAAATCAGGAATAATTCTCCCACACAGCGTCCACTTCACCTGCAATTAAGCTTATTGACAACTAGACCTTCATCAGGTACAAAGCAGAAAGTTATTACGTCGTTACGTTGTTTTAATGAGCATGTTAGCATGCTAACGTTAGCATTCTGCTTCACACTTTCACTTTCATTTCATTCATTGTCGATGTTTCCTGGTCGTTCTGTGAGAACAGGTTGTAACACACAGCGAGTCCAGCAGGTGCAGATGAGGAGACTCGTGATCCCAGCATGCAACATGAGTCCAGACCAGCCTGAACTACTTCCTGCTCCTGGTCCAGCTTCCTGATCCTTTCCTGCGGGACTCATTGTGTTTGTGCTGCATGTTGGCACATCAGCCGTCACAGAGCTGGTTTCAGTGCAGCAGTCATCATCTCTTTAAAATGTTTAGTATCTTATTTGTGATCTGGATTTACTTTCCCGGCTGAAAACCCCGAGGCCTCCGCTGGCACCTCCGCCTCTTCCTCTTCCTCCTCCTCATCGTGCCTGGGAGTTTCCAGCTCCAGAATCTCTACATGGGGTGTCTACTGTTTTTTTCTTTAAGCTGATGCATCCGATTTACTGTAAGGGATTCTACAGAGTTGATGAAGCGGGCCTCGCCCTCTCAGGCAGATCTGATAACACCCATGCAGTTTTCATTTCGTCGTTTCATTTTGCTCACACAGTTTTCGGTCCACTGTCGGGGGTTTCTGTTCTCTAATGTCGACTGCTGACCGGAGCTGGAGGGGAAATGTTCTTCACTTCATGAACGTAATGTTACAGAGAGGAGACGGAGAACCAGAACCAGAACCAGAACCAGAGTCTCTGCTGAGTGCTGAGTTTGGTCAGAGTTCAAACGTTTGCTACCTTACAGCTGACGTCTCTCTGCGACGCTCCTGGAAGATTCCTGAGGTTTGAACATCGTCAGAAACATAATGTGATAATGTGAAAACAAAACTCAACATATAGAACAAATGTCTCGTTGTTTGTTCAATCTGGAAAAGACTTTTTAAATTCTGTATGTTGTCGAAACACAAGAGTCTTTAAAAAACTACCAGAAACATCTAAATGTCTCGACAAAACAAAAGTGTTGATTGTGACGGTAACTCCTGCAGAACTGCGTCTAAATACAGTAAATACACCAACATGCCGTCTGATCAGACACGTTTCAGTCAGAACAGAACCTTATCAGTCAGAACAGAACCTTATCAGTCAGAACATCCCCCAGATGCAAAACTAACAGCTGCATTTGTTTCTGTTCCATTGTTATAAAAAGGGGAAATCATCTGAGGTAATAATTCTCTTTGGTGAGCGTCCAAACCAAACCGAACAGTGTGAAAGCTCGAAGCTGAGGTCAAAGTCTGCTCGCTGTTTGTAGGCTTCGTATTGTGTTACTGTTAGTGAAACTGAGAGCCGGCTCAGTAGACGCACCATGATGTCATCAGAATCTGTTTCGTTTTGGGTCCTCTTGATCTTCGCCTTCACAGAAACACAGAACCTGTCCGACGACGATCAACCCGCCGGCTGCTCGACGGGTTTCTGTGAGTTCACACCAGGTTACACAATCTGATCCCGACTGTCAATCTGAGCTGAGATCAGTTTTCACAACTGACTCGCTCCCCAAACGGTGAGTTCACAGTCATCACTTCAGTGTGGTGTCGTCTCACCTGGACTGATCCACCTGCTCAGGTGCTGGATGAAGCAGTCAGATCCTTCAGTGAAGGTAAAAACACGACAACAAATGAATGATACCAGATAAATCAAATGTACAGAAGGCTGCAGTAAGAACATGGACGTACAGTCACATCCTGGTCCACTGATCCGACCACACGAATGAATCAGACTCCACAAAACCCACCAACATCTGATAACATCTGGCCTGAATGTGTAACATCAGGACTCACTCCCCCGGTCGGTTAACTCTCAGTAGTCACGGGTTCTTATCAGCTCCAGCTCAGCTCGGTTGCGATGTGAAGCTAATTTTCTCTCCTTCTCAGGCGCGATGTGTTGGAGTTGTTAATATCTTTCTGTCCGTCTCCGTCGAGCAGCTTCAAGCCTGAAGTTGAAGATGTTTAAAGTCTCCACCTGATCGTTACTGAGCACGTGCAACTCTCAACAGAGATGAGATCCAGATGTGTCCGTAACAACTTCAACTTCAGAACACACACATTCAGATTATTATTAAGACTTTCTAAAGCTCCTGTGGATGAACGGCTGTACGAGGATGATGATCTGCTCTCAGCGGATCTTCTGACTCAGTCGTGATGACAAACGTGACACATGGAGAAGAAGAACGCGTCCAACGGCAACGTGAACAGAATGAATCGCCTGTTTTAAGCTGTCTGGTGTGACAGACGAGAGCGACACTTTCTGACTCCGTCTTCGATTTCCTGATCAGGAAGCTGCAGGATTTCCCACCGAGCTGCTTCATTCAGCATCCGCTGATATGAAGGATGAGTGCAGTGGAGGTCCGAGTGGTGGAAGTGCAGAACCGAGTTCTACACAGGAGGTTAAAGTCGATGTCCGTCACAGACCTTCAGCTTTTTGTGTTTGTACTGCAGCTGTTATGGACCGGTACCGAACCAGCTGAACCCAAAGACAGAAATACATCTTTGAGACGTCACATGTTAGCAAAATAAAAAAACTAAAAGAAATGAATAACGTCAAATCTTGTATATTTGTTCATTTCTCGTCATTGGACTTAATTTAATTTACACAAAACTTCACATTTTTTATTTCAAGAAATCTTTTTTTTTTTTTACATATTACACAAAATCAGCCGTTGTTTCTTCATTCGTTCTGTTTTTGATTTACTATTGTTACTGAGTGGCATCACTTCCAGACCACCGTCAGCACAACTTACAGTAAAAAAAAAGACAAGTCAGACGACATCTGGAGGTGAGCTGCCTCCCTAATGCTGATGGTGAAATCCAGATTCTTAAACATTTATTAACACCAGGTGCAAAAAGGCCGACAATCAGACATCTTTCAGCAGACGCGGATCACAAGCGCAGAAACATGGACTGTAGGGCAGAAACATCATCATGTAATCTCCTCTGAGATTAACAGCAGTCAACTTCTTTATCTGCAAGATAGAGAAGTTCACATGAATCCCAAGAATCCCTCAGGATGTCTCTGACCAGCCATAGTTTCAGTTTTGTTATTACTACAAAGGCTTTTCTGAGCTGACCCCGCGATGGATCGGGTTCTGGACTGAGGAGTTTAAGATGAGGGAACTGTTGTGGTCGCGCTAAAATAAAAAACGAGAAGTGAGCAGCTGCTGACCTCTCGCTAACACCGCCGCCCTCCTCTCACCACGATTCCATGTTAATCGAGCGTTTAAAAGCGCTTTTTAAGATTATTCTCTAAATGTTCCACGTAACGAGAAACACATCCTCTCTCACCGGGTGGATATGATGCACAAACAACCTGTTTCATGCGGAACTTCCAAGAAACTCGCTCTGAAGTTTCTGTTGAAGTTTGATTGAGACGGGCTGATAAACCAGAGGTGGGTAGAAGTTCTGGTAAATCCACATGAAGCTGTGAGAGAGAAACGTCTGCTGTAACTTATGAAGAGTTTCATTCCAGAGTGACACGATTCTGTAAAGAGACGGATCGACGCAGCATCTCTAAACGGACCCATAAACACCGGATGAGTCACTCGGAACACATGTTCCTGTTTACCGTAAAAGCCTGTGACCCAAAAATAAATCCTGTTAATGCAGCGACAGCTCGCGTACAGACGAGCAGCTCGGAGTTCGTAGAAGTGGATCAATTCTGTTGTGGGTGTTAGATCCTCTTTCTGTGGTTTCACACAGAGAAGTGGTTAATAACCACAACTGCTTCTTTACTCGCATATTGCAGCACTGAAATATTAATTCAAAACATAAACCGTGCTGATATATTGATTTCAAGCTAAATGTACGATGGAATCAGATGTTTGTGATCAGCAGCGTCACCGCGGTGGACTCAGCTCTCTGAAACGAGACTGAACTCTGCGGCTACCTTTGAAAGTGAGTCATCAGTGATGTCACCTGAACACATGTCGACACCAGCAGGTTCCCCCGACTTCACAGAGTACAACTCTCCTGACTGACTCACGCACTTCATCTTTTACTCCGTGTTTCATTGAGTTAATCAGAAACCGTCCCTGTGAACATGTCGCTCAGCAGAAACAGGAAGAGCCGTGTCCACACTCAGGGTTTCCCCTGCTGATGTTCGGCTGATGGAGGCACCTTAAACATCTGAACCACGACGTTCACGTCCTGCAGCACCGATAGAAAACACAACACAACACAACACAACACAACACAACACATGTTTTTACCTTCTGCTCAGGTTCTTTTCCACCCCGACCGTCTTCACTAAAAGCTGCAGAAGTCAACAGCTACAGCACATGAAGTACATATTTACACCGACAAGAGCTCAAAGTTCATTTCTTTCATAAACTACATCAAATATGTTGTAAATGACAGTAAATAGTCCAGTTTCATTCAGGAGGAAATCGCCTGCGTGTGATCGATATCCAGCCTCACTGTATGTTGTATATATTTCCAGATTGTCTACTTTATTATTTTGTTATTTATTTTACTGTCCATTTGACTATTTTATTTATAACTTTATCTCTTGGTTCCATTCATGCTGTATTTCTGTTTCTACTTTGCACGGAACATCTGGAACAAAAAGTATTCTGATTCTGATCTGATTCTGAATTGTTTTGGGGGGTTTTTTGGACTTCTTTGAGACAGTTGCTGTGTCTCAGTTCAGGTCTGCATCCTGAGGAGCATCTGAAGGCCGACTACACTGAGTGAAGTCTGTCCCAGTTTGAAGGTTCCTCCAGATGCTCCTCCTTCTCCCTGTTTTTGGAGGATGCACTGCTACGATCCTTCGTGGACTCACATGTCCCAAGATCCTTTGCACGCCCCAAAAATAAGAAAGACAGAGAGAAAATGGCGACATCGCGTAGATCGTCACTTTCGCAACCAGGAAATGCTCCAAAGGCGAGACCGTCCCATTTAACAACAGCTGTTAACAAGGACTCGCATTCAAAGACCACAAAGGCCTTCAGAGGATGCAGACCCTGAACTGAGACCCAGCAGGTGTCTTCTATCACTGGATTCTTTTCTGATTTCTCCAATCACAAGCTGTTTTTTGTACCCCACATAAACCCGCTCAGATCGGGCTTTTGTGTGCAATGGGAACGTGTAAAGTCGGTTCTGCGACGTGCATCAACACACGATGGTGGAGTGTAAATATGGATGTGTAGTATTTTACCCTGCACCTTTTTATCTACTGTAAGACCTTCAGGGAGTAAAACACGGCGTGTTCCAGCTTCCTGTCGTTCGTATGACTCTGTATTAGATGTTAATATCAGTCACAGGGAGCGTCACAGCACTTCAAATCAACCGGGAAAACCCAGAATGATACGGAGCGTACAGACGCACGCAGGAAAGCCGTCAGCAGGAGAGCTTCCTGTTTGTTTTTGGTGGCCGCGGGATGTTTACGTGTTCATCAGAGACACAGGTGTCGATAAGGTGACCGAGCCAATGAGAATGTGTGTGAGGGGGCGCTGAGTTTACATGTGACTGTTCAGTTTGGATCAGTCACATCCTGAGTTTCTGTACGTCGTTAGTTCATCATCTGGAAAACCCAACGAGACAATGAGAAGAATCAGCTGTCGGATACAAAGTATTTGACAGACACGCTCACAGATATCACAAATACGCAGCGTGTGTGCTGTGAGAAAGTCCCTGTCACACCGTCAGGTGGAACTAAAATATCAAAGTCATCCTGCCAACAAACACGTGTCCATTGTGACTGATCTGCTGTAACCTGAGTTAGAGAATGTGGCCAAAAGTTTGGTAAACTCCGAGCTGATGGGGCAGATTTCAGATGAAGCACGATGAGTAAATGAATCACTGCCAGAAAATGTTCTCCCAAAAGTCCCTGAGGTCTGTCAATGTTTGGCCGAGAGCTGCAGTGTGAGCATGCCTGTGGTCAACGCTAACATCAGCCACACATTTACATTTAGACACTTTGTCCCCTCCGCCTGCATTCAGATAACACCACTTTAACAAGACGCATCATCCGCTCCTGGAAGCACATGCAAGTCCTCACAATCCAGAGTAAAGGAGGGCTCAAGAATCAGGTTGCACATAATCAGTTTTTTTGTTTATTTCATCTCGACATCTCGGTCTGACGGGAACTTCAGGATATTACGACATGAAAGTACACAAGCTGAAGGAAACAGCCTCATAAAATAACTGTTACAACACTCCAGCTGAGTACTTCCTTTAATGTGTTTATCATCAGACCAAGGAGACATTTCTGATCAGAAGGAAACACTTCTGATAAAATTATGTCGTTAAGATTATAGAGAGTCGAATTTCCAGTTCGGTGTGTCTGATAAACCACCGAGCACGTCAATACACACCTGGCACCGACACTTAGATCAACACGTGTGCTCTCGGGAGTGGATCTCACTTTCCCTTTCTATTATGCAAACACACACCTACACCCCTGGATGAAACTGACACAAAGAAATATCTTCATGTGTAACGTTTGCAGAATGAACCAGTCGGCCTCAATAGTTGAGAATGTGTTGTAGACAGTTCACACAGTGTCTCCTGATGCAACAGGTGTCAAAATGTGGCGTTTTTTCAAGGGAGTCTGGTGATTTAACAAAGAACAGAGAAGTCAGTGTCAGTTACTTTTTTCTGTATTTGTAAGATCCTTTCAAAGAGTGTCTCATCAATCTGAGGCCAAATAACTCGACTTTACACTTTCAGGTCCAGATGTGCAGGAAGGTGATTCTTCTAAATAACTTTGGTGGTGAAAGGAGAGATTTTCATAGGCCGATAGATATCTGAGAGGGGGGCGTTCATTCCGAGGTGAAGTTCAGTGTGTCCAGTGGTAAGATAGCAGTGTTTCACAATGTCGTCGCTCAGAGTTAGACATGAAAATTACTCTGTTGTTGGTTGTACAAATCAACATCAGTGCCAATATTCTGTCCCAGCTACAGAACAACTGAAGACACAGTGGTCGCGTTTCATTTTTAATGACAGCATGCCGGCTGCAGTTCGTGTTAGCTTGTGTGTGTGTGCTAACCACTTCACATCGGACTGCTTCAGTAACGAGGGTCTTTTTCTTTTAAGATACTTTATTATTAATCCCCGGGGGGAAATTATTTCAGTACAGTACAAAGCTGGCTTTGCCTCAACACTGACCCTCGTAAAAGGATCAGTACCAACCGGACCCAGCACCTGCACCCGAGCCACAGGTAAGTGTCACCACGGTTTGATAGTATCTACAGCTGCAGAAGAACTATATGTTACCTTTATCAATAGCAGCAGCTAGCATTAGCTACATGGCAGTAATTGTAATAACACATAGAACAAACTAACATTATTCAGACACACTAACCATTCTGAAACGTCCTGCTGCAGCCACAGAGTCTGTACTTCTCCAGGAGCCTCTCCTTCTGGGTCCCATTCTGGGTCAGACCGGTTCTGTTGAACGAAAGCATTTCTGCGAGCCATAGCGATACATCCACCGTAAACATTAGCGCATGCTACCGCTAGCATAAGAGGCATCGTCATCCTGAGAGTGACGTAGCAGGAAGGGCTCTCCAAGTAGGCGTTGACAGGCGGAGCTCATTAGGATTTAAAGGTGCAGCGATGCATATCGAATACAGTGTTGTTGGACCTCTGACAGCTGTGTGAAACTGATGATAAACAGTATTATATGGGACCTTTAAGTTAAAACAAGATAAAGTTGACTTTTGGTTTCACACTGGACACACGCAGCGATCTCCTTGGTGACACAGTAAAACCGCAGGAAAACACTGAGGGGGGAATATGACGCGTTGGTTGTTTCTGTGTGATTATGTTGTTTATAATAGATGAAGAATGTGTTAACATAACAGTGTTCATCACAGCCACACGTCTGTGTGAGTGACTCACTGATCTGCAGCTATCAGTGTACTTTTGGATACACGTCTCCATCACGATATGATAAAGCGAGCAGCACGCAGCGTGTCCATACAGGACGGGTTTCAGCCACACTAAAGAAACAGCCTGCAGCCAGCGCGCACATTTATATAAACACAGTGTGACTGTTTGGATTAGTCTCTGACAGAGCTTGTTGTTTGAACTTCACACAGGTTGTGAGTGACAGCGAGTGTTTCTTGGTTAATTATCTGCTCGTGCTCCGACACTCTGGACAAACTTCCCGTCGCTGGCGTCGTGCCCGGCAGGTTGTGGTTATGAAGTCGGAGCCAGGATCATCAACCTGAGCTCGATGCACCTGAGACAACAACGGCCTCACTTTCACAAAGCCAACCGACCTTCCACCAACAAACCGTTTCCTTGTACGAGCCGCGCTGGATAAGTTACCGACATGCTTAACATAATCTGCCAGGAATGCGGGAAGACGGGCTCCAACAGGAGTGAAAGTGAAAGCATCTTATCAGGACTCATCTCAGCGACCTTCGGCACTTAAGTGGCTGCAGTTGTTTGATGGACTGATATGGACTTCACTCATAGTGTCCCACCCACAGGCCGAGTAAACAAGATAAATCACAGCAATAAAGACAGGAAGGCTTTTATAGTCACGCTCTGCAAGACAGAAAACGGCCTCCAGCTACCGGCTGTTCCTCCGATGTGAAGGGAAACAGAACCATCCGGTCCAGCAGAGAAATCAGAAGAGACACGAGCATTCACCTCCCTGCTGTCCGTCCCTCTAGTTAAACCCGGGGAAGTTGTCCCGTGGACTCAGCGCTGGTAGAAGCTCATCGACAGTGATGGAGTTGTCACTTCGGATCACACAGTGACAATAAAGATGCTGACTAACGCCGAGGAATGTCTGTCAGAGCGGCACAGCGGCCCGGCAGGAGGCGAGCAGACGGAGGTCAAACACATGTCAGAGTGTATGAACTCAGTTTCACTCGCGCACTAATCTGAGCCGAGACTTCTGCAGGGCTCAACTTTCATTTCAGCTCAGTGTGACGAAAGAAATGCCTCCATTTTAATAAAGTTCACCTCAGTGACAGCAACCTGACAAACACACATCATGACGGATCACTGATGACACGTTACGTAGCAGAACACGGTTAGCCTAGCTTAGCATAAAGACTGGAAGCAGAGGGAAACAGCTAGCCTGGATCTGTCCAGCAGCTCTTAAACTCACTGATCAACACTTCGTATCTTGTTTTCTTTTCTGGTTGAACTGCAGTCGGTGCAGCTTCCTGACGCTTACACTGGTAGTTTCATCACATTTCTGTGCGAAGGCGTTTTGATGTCTCATTTCCGTAGATTGGATCATATCTGTTACCACAGAACAAGAAGCAGCGACAGCAGACCGTTGCCTTGACTTGAACACACCACAAAGACGACAGCCGGCGGCCAAATATCTCACATGTTCAGCACCTGCGTGACAACTAGTTTCTCTCCGTACCACAAGACGCCTCGTTCCAAACTGGTCAAACAGTTCAATCATGTTCTGAAGCTTTGAGACGGTTTCCACTCCAACCGACAGTCCCAAAGCATCACAACTGAGGAATGAGACTCAAAACACAACTGTCTCACAAAGCGGACCTGTCAGATGAACAGCAGCTGCAGCAGAAAGTTGTTCCTCTTCATCAGTTTCCCACTGACACGTTTCAAACAAAATGGTTTTTGCAAAGTGTAGCAGTGCACCCGAGTTTGATGCATTAATAATAAAGTTCTCTTGTGACCAATGTGAGCAAAAATATGGCACAAAAAAATCAGGCGTCCAGATGAACAGATGAGCAGCAGCTTCCACAGTAACACTGACAGTCACTCATGTAAAACACACTTGATATCTGTCTGTTTATCTGATCGTGTCATCGGTTTTCATTTTTGGGGATTATGAACTCATCGTGTCTGGATTAAACTTTTCATTCTCTCTTCTCGCCAGCGGGCACAAAGCTGCAGGTCTGCAGGTCTGAACTGTGTTGGAGGCTCAGGTCTGTGGCTGCAGCAGCTCAGGTGGAGGCCGGCAGGGCCACATATCTGAGGTGAGCTGAGGCGTGATGAGACACGCAGCACCTGAACACACCACGGCTTTATTTGGGTCATTTCCAGCCTCACAGAAGAGCAGCAGCAGCAGCACCGACACACACATTACCAGACTTCAGCTGACGCAACGAGTCCTGCCGCTGGATGTCAAGAAGAACGTCTTAATCAAAATGTAAAAAATAGATCCAGATATTCAGGATCTAGATTTGCTGAGTGATGCAGGATGTGCCAGTTTAAACAGTCCTCTGATGCAGAAAACTGTGGCAGGGTACAGGACCAAATATTTTAGGTGGTCTGATGGTTTACATGCAATATATGTCATTTCTGCCACTAGGGGGTCTCTGTCCAAACGAGAGACGTTGTACTGGGATGGCCGGTGCTGATCCAGACCTGCTGGAGGAAAAACCACCTCAGATTCTGCTCTGATCCGACGGGAGGAGAGTTCAGAGATGACTTTTTAACTTTAACTCCTGTTGATCAACCTGATGACAGCAGAGACCCGCGGAGCACGATCTGAAGTGAAGTCTCTGAAGTGGCAGATCGTGTGACATTATTAATGTGTTTCTGGCAAAAATGCAGCAATATTGTCACGTTAAAGTCAAAGTCAGTCACAGGAAACTATTCACCTGCCATGGACAGAGACACTAAATGGTCAGGAGGATGTATTTCATTGTCAGCAGTATGATTTGTCAGTGTGATAATTTAGGAATGAGCTGCAGGAAATTTGGTGAAACACTCACTGGGGACGGAACAGAAAACCAGTTTCTCCTCCTCAGACTTCCTTCCTCACCGAGTTATTATAGTGAACTCACCTTCACCTCCAGGAAACTTTCTCTGGTCTGGATATTGTTGAAAATAATAAATATAAAAACAGATGCCGAGACACTTTACGACAGAACTTCCTCTGATTATTTTGACTTTAAGATGCAGAACCTTTACTGTGACGTCACAGTTTGATGTCTGTCATAAATACCTGTAAAGGTGAGAAATGTTTTATCATTCACGGGTCGAACGGGACCGGCTGCATTCAGAAGCAGCAGCAGTGAGTCGGCACAGATCGGCTGCCCTCTGTGACAACAGGAAGTGACCTCTCAGCGACAGGAAGAGGGAAGGAGCTGACAGGAAATGGACGATTTCCTTGGAGCAGCTTTTTATAGAAACACGACAAGTAAAAGCATTTACAGACTGACCTCAGCTGAAGCTTTATATAAACACAACGTGAACGCAGAGTGAATATCAGAGCGAACACAGCGAGGAGGGAAGAGGAGGAGGAAGGAGACGAAGGAGGAGGGAAGAGGAGGAGGAAGGAGACGAAGGAGGAAACAACAGGAAACCAGAGAGAAGTCATTAACTCTCCGTCAGTCTTCTGTCGGCTCATTAAGAGTCGTTTCCTCCAGTTTCTGTCGCTTTGTTTACCATTTCTCTGAATGTTTGCCGTCTCCTGATTGGTCGGTCATCATTTCCTGGCAGAACTTGATTGGACGCACAAACACGGCGAGAGGAAATGAAAGTGTGTGTGTGAGTACCTCCGCTTTCCTCCTCTTCACCCGTCTGATCGTACTCCAGCTCTTCCTCTTCAGAAGACACAAAAAGACACAAAAAGACGGCGCTCATCAGTTTATATCAGAGAAATGATCGTAAATCAATACGCACACAAACGTTTATACATCCGCGATGAATCCAATCACCTGTTATTTAACACGGAGAGAAAACTTTTATACAACAAAACATGTTTAACTTCTTGTAAAGAGACATCGTACGTTTTAACGTCCTTCAGACCTTCATCAGGTTTGATTCATGAAATAACACATTTTATATTATTATGACGATTGAAACGATGTAACAACGTTTTTTACCATAACATTTCAAAAAACATCACAAAAACGTCACATATTCAAACATGAAACCACGAAAACAGACGACACGCTGACGATGAGCTCGTTTATTCTACTAATCCTGCCTCTCTTTGCACTGTTGCTTTCAAAGCCATATATTACGTCTGCACAGTAATAAATACTCATAAAACACAACAGACCTTTAGCTTCTATAATGTCGCCTTTAATGACACGACGAGACAAACATCCAACACGTGGCGTCAGTCAGGAATGAAGTTAAAGTGCTCGGAGGATCAGGATTCATCGTAAAAGTTTTTATATTGTGTGAAAGCAAAAGCAGAAAGATAATTAACATTTCTGTTATCTTTTTCTTTTTAACATGCATCATCATTCTCAGGTAAGCTGCTGTGAAATCAGCTGCAATAATCCCCCGAAAAGTCTGTGAAACGCTGCAGGGATTTGTTTAGTTTCACGTCTGTCGACTATAAACTCCTGCAGAATGTCGCTGAGAGAGACGTCTGATGTCTGCTGAGCTGCTTTGTGTCTTTCTCTGCTGAACTCAGAATCTGTTTGTTCACCTGCCGTGAAAAGAAAAGTGTTTACAAATTAGAGAAATGTTGAAATTGTTACGTGACGTCCTTTAAAAACACATGAAACCAGCAGGCGAGCTGACATCAGACGGTGAACACGACCTCCCCGTGGCAGCGAGCAGAGGATCAGATTTTTCCTCCTCGCGTTCTCGTCGTTACTGTACTGGACGGTTTGACGGACAGGTGAACAGGTGAACAGGTGAGTCTCATGACTTCAGTCGTCCTGCGGAGGAAGCTGCGGTGCTGAGCAGCGTGACCATGTCCAATCATCATCGCTGTAAAACACACACACACACACACACACACACACACACACACACACACACACACACACAAACACACACACACTCTGTCTGCTTCTTTGGACATTTTATTTCATCTTATACGTTTAGAAGTTCAAACTGTGTCAGATATTTGAAGAACTTATTCGACTCTCGCTGTCGATCGTCTCCGACCAGCACGAAAACATTTAAACTGTAATCATGATTAAAGCAGGAAGAGTGTGTGTGTGTCTGTGTCTGTGTGTGTGTGTGTGTGCGTGCGCACGCGCGTGTGTGTGTGTGTGTGTGTGTGTGTGTGTGTGTGTGTGTGTGTGGACATAACAGGAAGAACACATGGTAAAGACATCAGCGCTCTATAAATCTACGAGGTGTATCTGCATGAAACAGAAGTCAAATGTCAGAGCAGCAGTCAAAACATCCTCACCTCCTCCCATCACCTCCCCCTCACCTCCCCCATCACCTCCCCC
>CAEMYA010000712.1:257474-269622 GCA_903131615.1 Diplodus sargus | reverse complement strand
TTTAATACTTGATTCTGATTGGCTGCAGGGTGTCCTGACTAATGTGCACAGGTTGTTATTGGGTAGATTATCTGTGTTTCCTGCTTCAGTCGTGTTCATGCTCCAGTTATGCATTTCCACTCCAAACGGTGATTGTGAGTCACAAGTATTTTATCACAGATCTCATGTTTTTGAAAGATTATTAACACCCACACAGCAGATGTGAACACACATACCAAACCACGCTCGGAAAAGAATGAAGAGATATTTTTAGTTTGTTTCTTACAGTAAGAGACGCAGAGGTGAGGCTGAAGACTCGGCAGTCTCGCCGTTTGTAAAGTGTCTTTGCCCTCCTTCTTCATTCTTCCTGTCACACTCAGTCATGTTGCTTCACAATAGTCCAACAAACAAACAGGATGTGATGTCAGAGGTCAGCGCTATGGAGACAGAAGAAGTGTAATAAATCTTCTCCAGGGCAGAGAAAGTAAAAACGGGAGGACAGTGAGATAAACTGAGAAGACTTAACGGACAGAAGAATAAGATCTTCACGTGTAAACATGCAGAAATCATCAGCATGTTTGCTTCGCTGTCCTGTCAAACCAGCACTGACGCCCTCGCAGTTTATTGGACTAGTTCATCATTTTATCATCTATCTGAAGAGCTTTCTGTTTTCTCTAATCTGTAAACTGCCGTCTTCTCCGAGGTCCAAGTGTGACACTGATCGGAACCTCAGAGACGTCAGCACGGGTCGTTACAGAACCTCTGAGACACAGATCGATCGGACTGATCACCATTTAGCTCCAGTACAAAACCTTCTGTGCACGTACATCAAAAACTAAAACATGAAGTGATGGAACCAGACAAACTAGCCTGAAAAATTGACAAAATGGGGCTCAGGCTGCAAAACCACATTAAACCAGAGACGGTTGTTTCCACAGAGACTGTCTGTCTGTCTCCACCACAACAGTCAGCAGGTGGACCGTGTTCTGACCCGACCAAGCACAGGACCTCAGCTGGACGAGGAGAACGGACTCTGTGTTTGGAACATCGCTGCAGATCCAAAAGACACACGACATGTTTATGACCGTATACATGTTCTGTTATTTGTGTAGCGTGAAGGAGTTTAAGAACTTTTATTTCATCATACAACCGTGAACTCTTTATTTTAATCTAGAACGGACAATTAAGGCCAAGCAACAACAAACAGTATCAGATCGCATCGTATCACACAGAATCCAAACAAATCTGCAGATGTTACACACAGTTGCTGGATTTAAACACACAGCAAACAGACGTCAACGAACCGCTCGTCTCTCTGCCATCACAAACACTGCAGCCGACGCTGTCTGAAAGTTCCCTTTCTCTTTCTCTTCTCATGTACTTCTTTGCTTATTTAAACTCCTTAATTAAAGAACCAGCTCAGCCACCAGATCTCCACACTCAGCAGGTCAAAGAGCCGTAGAAGCTGCCGGCCTGGTGATTCAGACAAACACACTGATGAAAATCCTCTTTAAACGTGTGATCGTAACTGCTGCAGGATGCAAAAGTCCTCAAGTCAGATTTGTGGTTTAGCAGTTTCAGTGTCTGAATGAGTTGAGTGGCAGCTGGTGGAAAAACACTGACGACAAACAGAAACATAGTTGTTACAAAGAAAAGAACAATTCGCCTCATAATGACACGTCATCATTTCCCAAGAAGTCAGCCGAGAGCTTCATCAGCAAACATGTGGAATAAACACTTCAGGCTTCATTAGTGTCACTGAACTCACAGCGCTGCGTGTTTAAAGAGCGTCTGGACGTCAGATGGAAACGGAATACCAAGTCGCCATCATCGCAGCAATCTCCTCACTTCCAGATAAACAGATGAACTGATGTCATCCTGGGAAAATTAAACCGAATCAGAAGGTTCATTTCTGAGGAAGGTGTCCTGAGACGGGAACAGATCAGAACAGGTCCAGACGGAGCGGCAGGTGTTTTAAAGAAGAATTGCATGTATTTATTTGTCAACTTGCCACGACTCAGTTTAAACAATTCAACTGACGACAGCTGCTGAATCTCAGAGTGACGTCATCGTCAGCTCACTGTAAATCTTCCCTTCACGTCCGTCGGCTTCACAGCAGCTCAGTGAAACACAAACACAATGAAACAATGAGACCGAACGCAAACAGCAGAGTTACGAAACGTATGTTAGTCATCGAGATATCTCGAAGGCCGGATTTCAAATGTGCTGTAAATTACACTATCAAAGGATTCAACTATCGAGAAAGATGAAAGAATAATACCGAGGTACCTCGTGAGCATTAAGAGGAATTTCAGCACATCTATTTCACATTTCTGCAAACCAGATACATTCAAATGTGTCCATACATGATTATCAGCAGACCTTTGTGTCTGGAGGGGTCGGGCTGCATTTCACCGTCTTTAAACGTGAAGCCGCTCCATATTCTTAAAGCTGATTGTTGGACATTTCCAGCTGAAGAAGTCCGACCATCTGCAGCCATGTTTGTGGGGACAAGAACTGGTATTTTAAGCCAAACCCTGATGTTTTTCTAACCCTGACCGAGTGGACTCTGAGCCTAAAACCAACCGGAGCAGAAGCACAGCGCTGCGACGAGAGAAAACGTCTTAAATTTGAGCTAAAGAGACGCAGAGTTGCAACATAAAGAAGCAGAAAGATTCGACTCATCTGTGGTTTTGCAGAAATGGACTTAGCCATCATTTAGTCTGAGGATTATGTTGAGAACGTAGCGGTCAGTCATATTAAAGCGACAGCTGTAAACACAGTGTCTCTGCAGACAATACGATCCTCTACAGGTGATGTTTGGACTTCAGGTTGTTCTGACGCCGAGCGATCGATTGCTCAGGAAGCAAAGCGTCGTTTGGACACGTCAGGATTTTCTAGAAAAACTCGATCAGAGAGCCTGAAGGTGAAACTACACTATCAGTAAATCATTTCCAGTTTACTCCCACTCGTTCCAGCCAACTTCTGGTTCTGGAGCCAGCTGTGTTTCTGTTTGACTGACTGGATGTAAATATTTAAAGATGCACACAAACACTGATCCAGAATCTGACTTTATCTGATTCCTGCCGCTGCGAGGACTCCGTGTTACTGCTCGTTTGTCATTCCTCTTAATTTCGCTGGTGTTTGCATAGTGACTTCATGCTGATGATTTCTCACAGAGCTTTTAACTGGCACTCAAATGTTGCATGTTCAACTAACTGTCAACGACACGTTCGCCGTTCTGCTCTAAACGTTAATCAGAACTTTGTGTGCAGAGATTTTACAGAAGCATGTTATTTTATTCTATCTTTGCTCTTCTCTTTCACTCGGTCTGTAAGCTGGTGAGGGATCGACGAGGCAGCTCCTCCAAATGTTGCTCCGTTTTTGTTTTTAATAACGCTGAAACACGTTTATGACACTGGACGGGTTTCTGACCGTGTTCTGACCCGACCGAGCGCAGGACTGCAGCAGGACCAGGAGAGCTGGACTGTGTGTGTGTAACATCGGTGCTCACACACAGTCAGAGGCGACAACAGCGAATCCCAAATGTTGAACTTTGGATTTAAAGATGCCGACCACGTTATGATCGTCTTGTTGCTGCTGCTGCTCACGTTCACTGTGACGAAGATTCAAAAGATGAAACTTGCAAAATATATAACCTTGTTCTTACGTGTATACATTTTTTTTATGCGTGCATGGTGGTTTACATCCGTGTGAATGAATATCACATGACAAAGAGCATATGGACTATAAAGATGATTTCAGGGCTCAGGACAGATTTTACATCTTGACGTCCAACTCTGCAAGAAGGAGAATAAGCTTATTTCTAAAACGTGCTGCAAATCTGTGGCTAAGTAAAGCACTTCTCTTCGTGGTGGAGTTTCATGTAAGCAATCAAACAAAGCTGCATGACAAAAGGAAGGCGTGCCAAGATAAACACACTTTTAGTTATGGAGAAAAGTGCTGATTGAGTAACACACACACACACACTGTACAACGACACGTCCAGACCAAAAGCAAAGAGACAGAAACCGTTGAGACACACACACACACACACACACACACACACACACACACACACACACAGTGAACTGTGAACTGTGGCGTTGGCCTCGGCCCGATCAGACTCTCTCACCCACTCACTCCACTCAGTTGTTTCTCTGGAAGGAACCAGAATCTGATATTCTCATTCTGAAGAAACCGACTGGGAGAATGCAAAACAAACACATGAATCACGGAAAGTCAAACTTTAATGTGATTTTGCAATTAGTTCTTTCAGTTCAGAGTCTCTGGTTTCTATCAGCTGACGTTCGTCTTTGAAGTTTCAGTCACAGCGACGGTTGAAAACCAGCGCAGCCGCTCGCTGCTCCACTGCACTTCCTCTCTGTCAGCCGCTCTTCTGTGGTTCACCACATGTGTATGTTCGTGTAACCGCTAATCACCATGTGAGGTTAGTGTTTCTCACAGTGTGTTTAAAAAAAAAGGTGACATAAAAGAATGGTTTCGACTCCACAACAGAAGTGTGCTCAGACAGGAACGTGTTCACACAGATCAATCTTAAGTGAGGCTTCATCAGTGACATCATCCATCTGTAAATGTGTTGAAGGCCTGTTTTTCAGTCAGCTGACAAGGCAGCATGCACAGCAGAGACACCAGCAGAGACTGAGAGGGAATGAGAGAGACCTCCACCCAAACCACAGCAGAAACATCAGCCAGTCCGCTGCAGAGTCCACTCCAGCAGCAGACGGCTGAGAGTGACGTCCCTCACCGTTTACTGAAGATAATGTGACCATGATGTTATCAATCACTTTTTAACAAACAGCTGCTCACAGGAGACGGAGAGGAAAAACAAACGAACTGTGGATGTGCAGAACCGTCACACCTCTCGTACAAAACACAGAGCATGCAGGTCGTTAATGACGACGGACAGTGACAATGTCATTATTAACCCCGTTTAGATGGAGAAGGCACATTCACAGCAAGGTGAAGGCTGCAATCTGCTGCCTTGTCCATCTAAACGGGCTAAAGTAAGCATGCAGCGGCGCGCCCCCTCTGTTAGCTGCCTCAGGACAGCTAACAGGAAGCAGGTGGAATTTGTCTTCAAAATAAGAGCTTTACATTGCACCCCACTGGAGTTTAGAACCGGGTTCTTAGCTGCGGGCTTTTAATTTGAAAGTAGCGACTGTTAGTAGCTTTCTGCTACAGCAACAAGCAGACAGTGAAGACGGCTACAAAGACCGAGGAGACGCTGCATCTCCTGGATCACAGCGGCTGAACAGTCGCTCATCTTGACGTCCGCGGATGAAGTGATGGACTGACTGCTGTGATCAGCTGTGTCCTGGTTTTATAACTCCTCGGCTGTGGGTCGCACAACAGTGCAGGTCATCGACAACTGCCGGCACGTGAACGGCTTGGATTTACAGCGATGGAGGTGGAAATAGGTGAACCCTCCGAGGAACCAAAACAGACCCCCAATATACCGCCTTCTGTCTAAATCCATGGAGCTAGCTGCAAAATGGACGGCCACATCAGCGGCTTGCTGCTCAGGATAAAAACAGCTGGAGGAAACGGAGGTCCTGGTCCGTGAAGCGGGCTCACACGGTCTCGTAGTGAAACCAGGAACAGGTCTGCGTTGACATGGCTTTCGGTTTGACTCAGCGGAATTATACAGAGAACTCAGCAGAGAGACTTCTCAGAACAGATCCAAGTGATGGAGCGATGAAACAGACAGTAAAGTTAACATTAAAGTTAACATTAAGTAGGAAAAATGTTGCTTTCTTCTGCTTCAGGATGAATCTGTGCTTCACAGCGCTGTAGAAGAACCGAGCTGCAGGTGGCACGTTGGATCTACCAGACAGGCCGAGACGTTTGCCAGCTGAAGGGTCGGAGTTCAACCTGAGATTAGCCGACACTGGCTGAACGGATGTGAAGCAGGATGTTGGAAAACTTTCAGGTTCATCTGCCAGCAGGCTTTCCAGGGAAAAGTAATTAATAGAAACACACGCAATTCAATATTTAGATGGATGACTGCAGAGGGGAAATCCTTCAACCAACGTATCCTGGTTCAGTTTTCCTGTAATCACCCCCACTACACACACACACACACACACACACACACACACACACACACACACACACACACACCTGCTTCAGATTCATTTTCACAACGGTTCAGGTACAACAATGACAGATTCTCTCTAAAACTGCACCAAGAACAGCTAAATGAGCTAAATATTGTGATAATACTCTTATCTGGAATTCTTTTGGGAAACATAAACATTTAGTTTGAAATGGAGAATCACGCCTGAGTGAAGAGAACGCGTCAGTCTGACAGCCTGTGACGTAAAAGCTCCAACACAACAGATGCTGTCGGTTTGATAGACGGAGATATTAAACGCACATTTCATTCTGACAGTGAGATTCTGAGTCACGCCGACACGTTTTGACAAAATACTCGGCAACTCAGAAACTTACAACTTCTCCTGATTGATGAATTGACTGATTGTTGCAGCTCGACTGGGAACATAAACACACTGCGTTACACGTCATGTCCCACAATGCATTGCTCAGGCCGCGGTCTCGTTTGGCGTTGTGGAGGTGAGGAGGCTGCCGGGGTTCGTTATGAATCCCTCCACATCCCCCTCCTCCTCTGAGACCGCTCGCCCCTCTGACTAAACCGTATCTGACCCACAATGCAACGCTGTTCGTGGTTATGATCTGGTGGAGGATGAGCAGTAAACAAGTCCACTGAGATCTGAGAACCGCCGCATACAGAGTGAAGATATAAAGTGTTACAGCACACACACACACACACACACACAGAGCTGAGATCTAAATCTGGAGCCTCTACAGTCTCCCTTATCTGGACTTTGTAGCAGTTGGACTTGGCTGGACCAGATAAGCCGGTCGGGCCTCAAGTGTTACATGAGTCACCAGGACTTACGGTAACATGAACGAGGGCGTAAAATAAATGATGGCAGTCAGGAATAAACAACACAGTTCACTCGAATTCTACCAAACAGTTTGTTGTTCTTCTGACAGATCTGTTCACTCAGTGTGAAGACCAGCGGTCCAATCAGACGCTAACTGGTTCCGGCTGCTGCTAATGATGCTAAACTGCGTGCAGTTGTTTTCTTTCAACAATAAATTGTTTCATCAATTACAGGAAGTTGTGATTCATGCCAACAGTCCAGAGAAGAAATGTGGTTTTGGATCATGAAAAGGTGTAAAAATACAAATATTTTCTTTAATCACATGCACAATGCTGGAATGTTTAGCATTTAGCATGTTTAAGCTTATATTGTCCTTCTCACCTGCAGTGTTATTAGTGCAGCTAGATCCAGACAGGTCGTGGTGTAACTTGCAGAAATCGGTTGGTTAATATATTGATATTATATCTTTATCCTGATGTGAGACTTTCCTGTTTAATAGTCTTGAATCATGATGTGACGCACTGAGAGTGTTTGGATTATCTTGATTCATCAGTTCATGAGCGTGTCATCGTTTTTATCTCCCAATAAACTCTCACCACAACGGTCGAGCTGCATTAACATGAAACTCTCGCCAAAATGCAACCGAGGGTCTTTTTGTGAACGTATACGAGTCAAACCTTTGTGTAAAAGCATAATTACGACGAAAGAGGCACTTTTAAGATTTACCGTGTTTTCGCTTCACCAGGGTCTCTACACATGAACACGAGCACTGAGAACATTGTTTGTGTACACAGAGTTACTAAAAAGAAGGTTTTTGAACAGCTCATGTTAGCAGCAGCTTGTTCCGCTCGCCGCCGTCCTGCCAGTGGAGAAGTGTGGATCTCAGAATGTGACGTAACCTGGAGGACAGTTAAGGTGGAACTTCTGTCTTCCAGCAACAACTATCCACGTTAGATCTCACGTGACTTTTCCAGCTTTTGATTTCAGTATTGTTTCTTATATGAGGCTCCTTTTTCAACTTCAAGATCAATATTGTTTTTCACTAACAACAAAACAACAAATTATCCTGCATTTATATGAACTAAGCTTTAGGAGCGTTCCACCTTAACTGTCCTCCAGGTTACGTCACATTCTGAGATCAACACTTCTCCACTGGCAGGACGGCGGCGAGCGGAACAAGCTGCTGCTAACGTGAGTTGTTCAATAACGTTCTTTTTAGTAACTCTGTGTACACAAACAATGTTCTCAGTGCTCGTGTTCATGTGTAGAGACCCTGGTGATACTACGAGCAAAGTTTCATGTTGTGTCGAGTCTTCTTACTGTTTTAAACACAGAGATTTTGATGCTGTCGCTAAAGTGCCCGTAGCACTCCCATTGAAAATGAGTTTGACCTGAAAACTAAAATACGGTAAATCTTAAAAGTGGCTCTTTCATCGTAGGTATGCTTTTACATGAAGGTTTGACTCGGGAACACTCACAAAAAAAGCCTCGGTTGCTTTTTGGTGAGTTTCACTTTAATAAGTCACAGATAAGAAACAACATGTGTGTGTTTTGGGTTGAACTGTCCCTTTAAACGCTGTGAGAACGTCCTGAGGCTGCAGGAAACTAAAACCACACAGAGTCTCATCTGTCATCCAGATACGTTCGGAGAGGTCGGCCAAGCTGGACGCAACAAACTCCATCAGTCTTATTTTCCCTCCCGTCACATGAAGTATGTGGAGCCGATAAGAACAGCAGGAAACACTTGAAGGCCTTCGACTAATAACATAATAATTAACATTTTTATGTTACTTTGCACACGAGTCATCTCGCAATCTAAAAGCGGATCATGACTTGATTCTTTCATCAGTTACCGTGAGTGAAAGAGGATTTTCTTGTTTGGTCTTTCGTCACTTCACTCAAACAAAAACAAATTGTTCCCTTGTTTTTCTTATTGTCACCGTCTGCTCTACAAATCAAATTTACTTTTACCTTCACTGACTGCTGTGTTCGACAAAGAGCGAACAAAACAGACATGAGACCACTTCGTTAAGATAAAGCGCCTTGACCTTCGACCCTTCGGCTCATAATTCTGTCACAACTTGGAGCGTGTCTGTTTTCTCTCAGCCGATGTGACGTATCTCCAACTGTGCTGAGTCACTTTAGAGGAGGGAAATACGAATACTGCAGATACTTCATTACTGTAGTTATGTTTCATGTCTCTGCACTCTGAGTCTCTGTGTGACTTCTCCTCTCTACATCTGAACTTTCTCCTCCTCACAGCTTCATGTCACATGTCAGAGCCTGTAATCTATTACTTTACTGGAGGAAACAAGCTGGATCAGAACTTCTACTTTTACCAGAGTCCGTTGTACACGAGTACCTGAACGTCTCCTGGAGAACAAACAGATTTGCCAACATGCTTCCATAAAACATTCTGGGCTCATTAACAGCAGCAGTGAGAAATGAATAAAGCCCTTCAGCTCAAAACAGCAGCAGAGGTGAAGTAAACATTAACAGGCAGTTTCAGTTTCAGAGTTTGTGGCTCTGAACCAGCTTCATCCACCTTCAGGTGTGTTGGACTCGTACCTGTCGCTGACAGACGTTTCCTGCATGACTCAACAGGTCGGGAGTTTTTCATTCAACAAGCAAACAGGCTCCACTGGATCAGCTGACCCCCTTTAACACACCTGACCACAATCACTGCAGCCAATCAGCTGTCAAACAAACTGACGCTGCATTCAAATGCAGGTAGAGCCTGGGAAATCCCTGCTTCCTCCGTACCGGGAAGAAGGAAACCAGATAGCACAGATTCTGGTTTGGACTTTTCCTGAAACTTCCTGAAGGTGAAATAAAACTGTTCAACACAGATTTAAGAGGATTAAAGTGACGAGTCATTTGTTTGGTTTGTTTGCATGATTAAAACTTCACGTGATGACAGAAATAATGAATTAAAACATTTCTGTGAGGTTTTCCTGCAGCACAGGAGCTTTTTATGAACTGCTGCACCTGACAACGTCATTTTGTACCTGGATGAAAATTAAAACTTTACTTTTTTGTATCATTGTGACATCGATTGCAGGAAACTGAGTCACACACACACACACACACACACACACACACACACACACACACACACACACACACACACACACACACACACACACACTCCTCCTGGGAAAAGCCCCTGATTGGTGGCAGCAGATCGTTATCAGCCGTCGACGCGACAACACACCTCTTCCTCTTCCTCTTCCTCTTCCTCTTCCTCTTTCCTCCATTGTGCTCAGCTCGCCTGTCAATCATCAGAATGACACGTCCTGTGATTTATTGATCATTGTCGGACTGACGAAGCTGCTCAGGTTTCAAAAACACTCATGAAGTAAGTCGCTGTGCCGCTCCACCTCCTGAACGGAGAGTTTCTTTTTTCTTCCTTCATGAAACAGCTGACGTCATGATGACATCATGTTTGATGAGTCATCTCACTCTACAGTGATTGGTTGACAGGTGGTCCAGTTCATTTTGGGGGTCACAAGCTGATTTCTGTTAATTGATTTACTGATTAATCACCTGTATTGTAGTGTTTCTACTCTTCCTTTTCTGGACGTCCCGCCCTTAAAGTGGAGCTCAGGATGAAACCACGAGACTCTGACACCTTTCATTAACGTGCGTCTCAAGCGTGATCAGATCGTCCATCACTGAGACACACAGACTCCATCTTTCTGCACAAACACAGAAAGAAGTTCATGCAGAACATTTGCTGAATTAACAAGAAGGTCCAAATGATGCAGAATGAGTCAGAGACAGAGTCTCACAGAGTTTATAAAGTGTCTCCAACTCAACAACGCTTAAAAACACTACATTTGTTAAGGGAGTCTGGTGATGTTGTGGTTTTTTCTCCTTGACCTGCTTACATTTAGAGCACTTATCAGATGCTTTTGTCCAAAATGACTTCAGTAATTCACACACTGATGGTGTTGGCTGCCGTGCAAGGTGCCGACCAGCACATCAGGACCAGTTTGGGGTTCAGTATCTTGCCCAAGGACACTTCAACATGCAGACCAGGGGAATCAAACCAGCAACCTTCAAAAAACAAGACGCTGGCCCTTCTTCTTCGTCTAATCTGGCTCCATCCACGCAGGCTTCCTTTGGACTCTCTCCAGGACACCTTTGCCATATTTCACGATTCATCTCCGACCGAGTCAGCCGCTGGTTGGTTCCAGCGCGATGACAGTCAGCGCAGAGCAGGTGAGAGGTTATCAGCCGAGGGAGGAGAAGCTTCCTCTGGCAGCCGTTCTGCTGAGCTCTCATTCCTGGAAACCTACAGTTAGACTTAAAAAATAAAAAACAACACGTACTCTGAACAGAGACGAGGAAAAGCCCCTCAAACATCCAGACGGCAGGTTTAATAATAAATACGTCATGAAATCACACGAGGAGTGAGACAGTGTGAAGGACAGAGAGTGAGACAGCGTGAAGGACAGAGTGAGACAGAGTGAAGGACAGAGAGTGAGACAGTGTGAAGGACAGAGTGAGACAGAGTGAAGGACAGAGAGTGAGACAGTGTGAAGGACAGACAGTGAGACAGTGTGAAGGACAGTGAGACAGTGTGAAGGACAGAGAGTGAGACAGTGTGAAGGACAGAGAGGGAGACAGGACAGAGAGTGAGACAGAGTGAAGGACAGAGAGTGAGACAGCGTGAAGGACAGAGAGTGAGACAGAGTGAAGGACAGAGTGAGACAGTGTGAAGGACAGAGAGTGAGACAGTGTGAAGGACAGAGAGTGAGACAGCGTGAAGGACAGAGAGACAGTGTGAAGGACAGAGAGACAGTGTGAAGGACAGAGAGACAGAGTGAAGGACAGAGAGTGAGACAGCGTGAAGGACAGAGAGTGAGACAGAGTGAAGGACAGAGTGAGACAGTGTGAAGGACAGAGAGTGAGACAGTGTGAAGGACAGAGAGTGAGACAGTGTGAAGGACAGAGAGTGAGACAGCGTGAAGGACAGAGAGAGAGACAGTGTGAAGGACAGAGTGAGACAGCGTGAAGGACAGAGTGAGACAGCGTGAAGGACAGAGAGACAGTGTGAAGGACAGAGAGGGAGACAGGACAGAGAGGGAGACAGTGTGAAGGACAGAGAGTGAGACAGCGTGAAGGACAGAGAGTGAGACAGCGTGAAGGACAGAGAGTGAGACAGTGTGAAGGACAGAGTGAGACAGCGTGAAGGACAGAGATTGAGACAGCGTGAAGGACAGAGAGTGAGA
>CAEMYA010000712.1:229974-251951 GCA_903131615.1 Diplodus sargus | reverse complement strand
TGTGTGTGTGCGTGTGTGTGTGTGTGTGTGTGTGTGTGTGGGTGTGTGTGTGTGTTGCAGAGACAAAGCCAGCCAGGTGAACAGCAGGTGAGCCAGAGTCTGAAGTTCTCTCCATTCTCCTGCTGTCTCTCTCTGTGTGTGTGTGTGTGTGTGTGTGTGTGTGTGTGTGTGTGTCTGTGTGTGTGTGTGTGTGTGTGTGTCCGTGTGTGTGTGTGACACGTGGCAGCAGCTACTCATTAACCAGTGAAACTCAAAGTCAAGAGAGGGAAAGTAAAAGAAAACAGAGACGAGTCAACAGTTCACTGGTTGTTTCCTCCAGGAGATGTTCAGGTACAAACAGACTCTGGTGAAAGTAGAAGTTCTGATCCAGCTTGTTTCCTCCAGTAAAGTAATAGATTACAAGCTCTGACATGCTCCTGAAGGCACCACAAAGACAGCTGATTGTTGAGTCTCATTCCCAGGACGTCAAACAGACACATGTTGGGTTGGTAAAGCGTCCCGAGCAGCAACAAAGAGAGAAAATCAGAAACTCTCTGCAGATACGAGACACTAACACGCCTTTTCTCCACATTCCAGTCTCCCTCTCTGTCTGTTTACGGCTTCTTACGGCTTTTACGTCTTTGTCTCGTCTCGCTGCGTCTGCCGTGCGTGATGTGCTCTGATTGGTCCACATCAGTCTGCTGATGCTGGGAAGTAACAAGAATCCAGAATTCACCTCAGAGGCATCAAATTCTTTGTAACTTTAGTTACAAAGAACAATAATAAATGTATTCAACTTAAATTAAACAAACAGAAAAGAAGAACTAAGCTTGATCATCAGACCGTTCGAACTCGATGCTTTTCTCTCTGTTACGATGGTATAAAACAAGATGAGCTCACAGCTCTGAATAACAATCATCATGTCCGTTAACTAAAATTTATCTCAGCTGTGACACACAAACATTCTCCCGTGAACGTCCCGGCGGCCTCGAGGGTGAACGTGATAATCCAGTGTGATGATAATCAGCCTGCAGCTCGCTGCGTGTTACTGTCTGATAACTGGAACCTCTCTGTGGATTATCATGAATCACCACCATGAATACAACCGGCTGCAGGGTTTTAATCTCTACGTTCAACATTATTACAATGCACACACACACACACACACCATGACCAAAGAGCTTAGCAGCAGGTGCAGAGAGCTGGTTACACTGGATGACTGAGAGGACAAACCAATCAGAAGCCTGTTTTTCACATCATTACTACTGTCGTCCATACCAGGTTATTTATAAAGTGTCGGGATGTTGTGATATTCAAAATAACCGTGATATTTAAAGATGACACGTTAATAATACAGAGATGATAATATCATGTCATTAATCGGTTTTGTCTTTTCACTTGTAATTCAGTGTAATAGTTGTTTTTCTGTGTTTTCCCTCCAGTCGTGGTTACAGAGTATTTCCACCTCCGTACACGTGAATCTTTACAGTTTATCTCCCAGTAAAAGAGACAAAACACACATAAAACAAAGCCAAACATGATTGCTGTCGAAGGCAGCAGCTGAATCTCCATTTAAAGGACAGAAGTCGTAATCTTTTGTATTATATTCTATAAAAAGTCGGATGTTAAGATGTCTTTGATTCAGTGTGAAGCTTCAGTTTAGCTCAACACGCTGGAAACATAAAACCAAACTGGCTGATTAACTCTTCAGATCTCAGTGCTGTGACTTCATAAAGTAATCTGTCACATCAGCATCTTTAAAATGGTTCACTGACTTCTTTAAAGACAAACGTTATCAGTATCGCTATAGAATAATGTGTTTCCACTGTATGATCGAGCTCGGCTTCACTCGACACAACACACGTTTGGTACCAGGTACTTTCTCTGGTTGTCATGGTAACGCCAGGTGATCATCAGCCGACGGTGTCGTTTCTTTTCATCTGCAGCCGGACGGAAGGATTTCTGCAACTTGCCAGTTAAACACGTGATTTTGTGGGCCACCATTTTAAAAAATCTTGGTCTCATCGATACACAGTTGCAGCCAATCAGTGGTGGTACCAGAAGAAAGTACCAGGTCCATTCCACAAAAGTTGAAGTGAACCATGCAACCAGAACCAGAATCTGTGGCTCCGACCTCAAACCACTTCACAGAACTTCTGTTGTGATTCTTCATCCGTCCATCGTCCTGTTTACATCTTTTCAAATGTTTTCTGTTCTATTGTTCTGGTAGTTTCGTCTCGACACCAGATGTTCTGTTTGTTGTGGTCTTCCTTGTTGTGATGTCACAAATATTTGACCAATCACGAGTCACAGCACTGACTCTGATTTCCTGAGCGGTACCAGAATTTGTTCCAGAGACTCAGCAAAGGAAATTAAATAAATGATTTCCTCGCCTCCTGATACAGACAGGAAACGTGCTCATTAATCACTTTCTTACATCAGGACACATTATTATTAATATATTATATATATTATATATTATTGTTTATTATCAGACATGTAGTGTGTAAAGAAAGTGAAACAACACGACGTCATTAATGTTGTTTTTCAAATTTATTTATGAAAAAATATAGTTCTTGATTCTGACTGAGACATTAGGCACATTAACATAGACATATATACAATTCTCTTTCATAAATACAAAATTATTTACAAAGGGCAAACTTAAATAAGAAAACTATCCTCTGGAATATATGTACACATTGCATTGTTTTCTTAAATTAACGAAGATAGTACAAAGACACGACTACACAGCAAAACACAGATTTTTGGTATCAAATGGACTTAAAAAAAGATGTCGTTATAAAAACTCTCTTTGGAGTCCTTCACTACTGTAAGAGTTCCTTTTCCTTAAATATAAAACGAAAACAGCCGCGCCGTGTTCAGAGCTCAGGTCGAGTCTCGGGAATGTTGCAGATCGGCTGTTTTTACTGTTTTCTGGCTGTGACAGCAGAAATGAATGAAGGCAGCAAGTTTCTTTGATTAATGGAAAACTTACAACAAAAAGGAAGAAGCAGAATCACAGGAACACAAACGGACAGAGTGACCCGCGAGATGAATCCAGCTCGGCTGGACCTTCATCCCGACTGTCACCGGTTGGACTTTTTCTTAAAATTGAGTAGATTATCTGTTCATGAGGTGAAAACAGCTGATTGTTGAGAGAGAAACAGACTCTCTGTGATTCACCTGAGACCTCCTTTGGACATTAAAAGGAGATGTGACTGATATGATTGGATTTTGGCGATTGGGTCTTAGATTGATACCAGGCTGGTTCCAGTGGAGCTGGAAGGGTTTCTGGGCTCTTAAATACAGGATCTGAACATGAGACACAAATAAAAACCCTCACAGGCTTTCAGAGGAAACAGATTCGTCTCCTTCTGCAGTTTGTTTGATAAGAAGAGGCACTTCAGAGTTCGTACGGTCGGTTTGTGATTGTTGTTTCTTCTCAGGCCACAAAGATTCAAATACAATATACAGCGTGATGATAGAAAGCCACTCGCTAACGCTCCGTATCTGTGGGAGAGTTCAGGTTGTTTGACCTAAAATAAAAGTGTTCTGCCTCCCGTTCCTGTCCGCAGGTCCGCTGATGATTTGATTGACATCTTATTTTGAAGTTCTACAGGAAACGGTGGCCTGATGATGAGGCAGCACAGCGAAGGCACCGGTCGCTCCGATTTGTGGACGGTTCCAATTATTTACGTCCTCTCATTCACGTTTGATCCAACGAAAGTTCAGATACACAGACAGAAATATTATATTAAGATTTAAAGAATATAAAAAAAAGATAAATAGTGCAAATGATGCCAGACATTCAGTCTTTTCTCTCCTCGTCCTGCTTGTTCACTCTTCTCAGAGTCTCTGTGATCCGAACATTGTTCATATCAAGGCAGAGAAGAATTTAAAAACAGGTCCTTTTTCTCTTGTTCCTTTCCGTTGAGCAGCAGTAATAAATATTAAATAAAACAATGTGTGTAGAATAGATCCTCTGGGTGTCCCGGACAGAACGCGTGTCCGGCCTTCAGCGCTGAAGCTCCTCTGAAAACTGGAGGTTATACCTGAGAACAAGACGGAGAAACAGCGGTCAGTCATCGGCGTAAAGCTTCACTTCATCAGTGTCACATCAAAATACAGGCCAGCATTTATTAAACAAGATGATGGTGAAGAAAAAGTTCCAGAGTCACATTATGAAGACAGATCAGAACGTGTTCATTAACTATTCCGATATCAAAGCGCTCCGATCGTTCCCTTTGTTCTCCTGTCATGTTGCTTTGTTGCCTTTTTTTGGAACAAATTAATAATTTTACATCTTATTTCTTCATTACATTTGTTGATGTACATGCATGTATTATTAAGGAGCAGTTTTTTTACACATGAATCTCTGACTTGGAAGTTCTGGACTGTTATTATTTCATGTAGTTATTTATTACTTTATAGTATTATTATTATTATTTCAGCCACACCCACAACATCTGAACACATCTGCAGATTAACACACAACATGAGATCGATGGTTTGCTTGCTGATTAATTATCAGACCAGTAACATTATTATTATCCCACTGTAATCTTGGCTTGATAATGAATTAACAGCTTCAGTCTGTTCAGAACTGTACAGCTGTTTACAGTCGAGTGCTGTAATCAATACCTCAACAATCAATAAAGGGCGTTTCCTGCATTTTTATGCCCAGATAATAAAAGTTTTAGTGTGCAGGCCGCAAAACAACAGATAAATCTAATTTAATGTATCCAAGTTACACTGCAGTTGTCTTGCAGTCTTTGGAATTGATTAACTGCATGTTGTAACTACATGATCACTGATATATATTGATTTGATTGGACGCACAAAAAACAGCGTCTTGTCAATCTCTTTCAGAGCTCTGAAGTTTGAGGAAACTAATTTGTGAACAATAATCATCTTATTTTTCTCTGTGTGACGTAGAAACTTGTTTGTGAGTGTTAGTGTTGTGAACGCGTCCTCACCTCAGTAGCGAACACACACTGCTCCATCTGCTCTGGGATGATGAACACGGGTTGATACAGACTGTCCTTTGCAAAGCTGAGAGGAGGGACGATGATGGACGAGTCGCACTTCTTCCTGTTAGAGAGAGAGCGAGAGAGAGAGGGAGGGTTGGTACTGCGGCGACAACAGAGATGTGCAGAAATACTCAGTGAAGGCGAGCGAACAGAACTGATCAGATAAGAGACGACAAACATGCTGCAGGTAACAAACAGGATGCAAACACACAAGAAAACATCATCGGTCCTTACAGGTCAAACTTGTTCTTGCCCAGGTGCTGCTCCTCTTTCGCCAGGTTATAGTCGGCCATTTTGTTTTTGAACATGGACATGTTGTCGCCGCCCTTCTCCACCAGCGCTGCGTCCTTATTGGACATCTTCAGATGTCCTCCGGGGAGGAGGAAGGCCTCCTTCTCTCTCAGGCTGCCCAGCGGCGCTCCCTGCAGGCTCCCGTTATTGGGTCCGCCGCCGCCGATCACTGCGTTGCGGTTGTTCACTGTCTCCAGGTCGTTCTTCACTGACGTGGCCATGGCTGTCAGCGCTCTGCCCCGGCGCAGCTGACGCAGGATGTGGATGGCGGCGCACAGCAGCAGGGAGAGCGTCACCAGGCCGAGGGCGACGGCGGCAATCAGCGCCGGAGACACCTCGGGGTTGGGCGGCTTTGCCGTCGGCTTGCTGACGGAGTACTCGCAGCGCGCGCCCATGAAGCCCGGCGGACACTGGCACACCGGGCCCGTGAAGTGGGTGTAACACTTGCCACCGTTGTCGCAGGGGAAGTGGTCGCAGGGGCTGGTGCGCACCGAGCAGTCCTTGCCGGTGAAGCCGAGCGTGCACGTGCAGGTGAAGTCGTTGATGCCGTCGATGCAGGTGCCGGCGTTGCGGCAGGGGTTCCCGGCGCAGTCGTCGATGTTGGTCTCGCAGCGGGAGCCGGTGAAGCCGGGCTGACAGCGACACATGACACGTTTACCCAGGTCCAAACACTGAGCGCCTGCAGAGACACAGAGGAGGCGGAGTTACTAACACAGAAGACAAACTGCTCAGCAAAACATCTGATCATTGAACACACAGTGTACGTTCTATGCTGCAATCTATAATCTGTAAAAATAAAGACCAATGATCGGTTTATTTAATGAACTATAATCGATGCTGGACACAATGATGGAAATGACACAGAGTTTGGTGTCACAGACTGGATCATTTTTTCAGATCCGCTGCTTTGGTTCTGATGCAGCAGCTGCGTCGTGTCGAAGTGAAGACAGTAAATATGACTGACGTTCCAATAAGCATCTCAATCTTCTGATCTATGTCTATGACAACAAGCATGCCCAGTTTCCCTGGTATTTTAAATCAGTCGCTCGGCCTTAAATCCTTCATTTCACTGCACAGATCTGTCTGACTGTTTTTACTGAAACTCTGCATCAAGATCTAGACATTTCTTATCATTTCACATTAATCCATGATTCATTTATGTGCCCTCAGAGAAGAAACAAGATGACTTAAAATTTGTAAAACGTAAAGTCACAACTGGAAATCACTCGCTGAAAGTCGGTTCTGTTGCAGGGATGAAAATAAAGAGGATAAACACAACTGAGTCACAACTGACACACGAAAGGACTCATCAGCATGTTTACATATTTCATCTGCTGTTTAATGGAGAGTAAACTGAATGGGGGCTGAGATCAGAGTGTCTCTGCTGTGTCTGTTAAACGTCCTGGATGTTGTAATCAGCTGATCAGTCGGAGTTTAGAGCTGAACATGCTGTTAGAAACGCTTCAGTCCCGGCAGAGAGAGAGAGGACGGACGGAACTAAAGAGGGAACAACAATCTGTTTATCACGTCACACATCAGCAGAGGAATGTGTGCGTGTGATTAGAAACATCCTGACATGTTTTCAGACTACTGCAGACGACACTGCACAGGAGATTTGTGAATGAAGAAAACACACCAATAAAAAGCACAACATCCTCGCTGACACCTGAGTGTCTTTGTGTTGGAACTTGTAGCTTCGCTCCTGCAAACCAGAACATTCTGCTCGACCTCCCTGAGAGCGACGTGGCTGCAGCGGCTGGAGCTCAAACTGAACTCACACAAACTGTCGAATCAGCTCCATATTTGGTTGTCATGTATATCTGCGGTGTTGCAACGCTGCAAACAGAGCACAGCGAGAACAACTTCTCCTCTCACTCCCTGTCGGGCTCACTGAGAGGCAGGAATGAGTGCAGATTGAAGATAAGCCGGCGGTGGTTTCTACACGCTAATGAGGACCCGAGGGACGACTGGAGGCCGAACTGGGACCATCGGAGACGACTCTGCGCAGCAGGCGGGCGATAACTGTGTGGTAATTGTAATATTCAGCGATAAGGTTTTATTTTGTGAGGCCGGTTGTGTGAGTGGAGCCGTCTGATCCTGATTATCTGTCTGCTCACATAGAGGAGGTCTGAGAACAGGTGACCCAAAGCCTGAGAGTCTCATCCTGCTCAACAGATCTGGGGTTGTTTCTGAAAAGCTTTATCATCGTCTGAGCTTTAAAGATTTGCTAATAATCTTTGTCCTGATAAACACAGGCACCAAAATGTTTCACTTCAAGTGTTTTTGCTTTGTTTTTTTCCACTAATACTTCGTCTGCAGTTGATTTCACAACTCTCAGAGACGTGGAACCTGTTGCAGAGCTGATTCACAAGTTATTTCTGTGAGATAAATGTGAAATCCAACCTGCTGAGACTCGGCATGGTGACAGAAAACTAACCCAACAATAACGATCCAACACGACAGATTTGGAAAAAAGATCTTGTGAATTTAAAACTCAGCACAGTGTTGATTATATTCGATTATTTCTCAGGAGGAAGTTTGGCGTCTCTGCCAGGGAATGTTTGC
This sequence comes from Diplodus sargus, assembly GCA_903131615.1. Taxonomy (NCBI): domain Eukaryota; kingdom Metazoa; phylum Chordata; class Actinopteri; order Spariformes; family Sparidae; genus Diplodus; species Diplodus sargus. Next base: position 244,083 of record CAEMYA010000712.1, on the reverse strand, counting down.
CCGGCGGAAGGAAAGTCGATCTAAAAGCTGATGGTATATTCTGGAAAACGCTCTGTAGTGATGCAACGACAATGGAATGAGAAATAAAGGAGGTTAACGAGGTTACCGTAAACGTGGCGTGCTGCTGCGAGGTGCCACGGGCTACTTAACATTAAAACATCATTAAGAGAGAGAAACCGTCAGACGCACAGCGCCGGGCGGCTGCCAGACAACACCAGCTAAAGACAGAACCGGCGCTGACTGCGTCTCCAGGGCCGCTGAGAACAAACACGCCTGTTTACGACGGCAACAGTGAGTGAAATATTTGAGCGGGTGATAAGACGCGTTCAGAGGCTCCGACGTGACAATACAGGACTTTATCTGCCCTTTGACACGCAAACACACACGCAAACACACACGTCTGATGTGATGTGAGGCGTTAAACCTAAACATCAAGAATCAAAGCAGTTTGATCAACAACTCATTCAAAGTCACACAGATCTGTGATCATGTGCTAATGCTAATAACATCAAGAACATCGGCTGAAACGTTAAATTGTATCATTTAATTTATTCTTAACTTCACGTTTCATGACACCTGAAACGCTCAAAGAACTCATGATGTGAGTTCCAACTTTGAGCCACTGCATTAATTCCTCCTGCACAAACTGACTGAAGGATTTCCTGTAAGTGTTTGTGTGCAGAAAGCTTCGGGGGTCGACGGTACGTCTGAAACTTTCCTGAAAATGATGCATCTCTCTTGTAATCGTCGTACTTTCACATAAAGTCTCTGGATGTGCAGAAGTGTTTGCAGATGGGCTGCACACAAACATCCTGCGGAGGCTCGCAGAGAGACCAGAAACATCTCTGTGAAACCTAAAAGCCTCTTTGAGCAACAACAGATTTTATGAAGAAATCGGCCTCCTCTCACTCCCACCTTCTGCCTGACGCTTCACACTGATACGAGGGTCAGTGACTCCAGTCAGTGAACTTTGTTTACATGGATCAGATCCAACACGCTAATCTTTGTGGTTACCAGCAGCTTTTAAACTGAGCTAATCATTATGCTTTTATAGTTATGGCAGATTATTAGTGATATAATCAATGACAATCTGCTCTGAGTTAAAAAGAGATTAGAAGTGACAGCAGTTCCTTTAATAAAGGGAATTATGTCAACATAAATAACGACCCCTCGCTGCCTGTTCTGGTCTGTTTTCAGTCAGTTTGTCCAGATTTGACTTCTGTGCTCTGAAACTAACGCTCACCATGTTTCTGCCTTCAGCTCGATGCGCTGCCACAGTTTTAAATGTACCTGACGGATCAGCTGATGCACCTGCAGCATAAACACTGTCAGCAGTAGACTGAGGTTAAATGTCTGTACGTATGCAGATGACACACAGCTGTACGTCTGTGGTTCCTCCTGATGACACAAGCTGACTGAATCTGTTGAAGCTCATTGAGGACGAAGTTAAGAACTAATCGCACAACTTGACAGAATAAGAAACACAACTGCAACATATCTGAACCGATTACAACAGGAACGAACGTCTTTCTTAGTCGACAGATTAACTAAAACTCTACATGACATGAAACTAAAATCAGGTGTTTTTTCTCCTCTTTCTTTCAGATTGCCAGGAAACAAACTGCCTGACGATACAAAGAGCACCACAGCTGCGCCGTCACATGTGAACGAGCTGAACACCCACTCGCTCTCTGCAGCTGATGGTTAGCGAGCGCCGCTAGCTGCTTCTCTGTTCGTCGGTCTGTCTTTGTGTTGGAAGGTCTGTATGAAGTTTTTCCTTCACATGTGTTTAAATGTGTTCGTGTTCTCTTTTAATCTGTAAGAAATGCGCTATGCAAATTATTGATCTAATGATATCAGAGATTTTCGATAAAATTGCGTTTTGTTCATCTGAAGCTGCCAAGTAAGAAAGTAGAAATGTTCATGTAAAGTTCCTGACACGTGCACTCAGGCTCTGTCTTTCAGTAAATATACTTAGTTACTTTACATCACAAGTTACTGAGCTGAGAAATGCTAACGAGCTGGCTAATGCTAGCTCGTTTAGCTCAGATGTTATATGAGGACGTGAGTTTAGTTCACATTTGACAAGGAACGCTTAAAAAACAAACCTGAACTATGTTCATCACGTCGGCTTCCTGTTAAAACACACCTGACGTGTTGTTGTTTCACACACATTTTGCCCTCCATGCTTCGCCTCTATGGGCCACACAGGTGCCACGGCGCCAAAAGTCCAACTCTGCCGTGACGGGCGCTCTCTGTCCTCCGGCTACAGATAACCGAGAAGGAACTCACGCGAAACTCTTGCATGCAAAAATTTGTCTCACGAAATTCAATTCAGCTGGAGCCAAGAAAGCGCCGCGCTGGTGCCTCCAAACATGCCGAGTCCAAACACACAACGGAAGAATCGCTGCACGATAATGTTGGCTGTGAAAATAAAAGCTAACCTCAAGTTTACAGACACACGTTTCATGATCAGCGCACAAATCTACACAGTTCACATGAGACTGACTGACTGACTGGTGGGTGGAAAGTTTGCAGGAATGAAGCAGATTAGATTTGTGTCATGGAGTTTACAGTCTGAACACTCTGCTGGGTTGTTCCCTGACTGTGACCTCCACCGTGGCAGCATTTAATCATTACACCAGCGCGCTCTTGTAAACACTTTCACATTGATTGGCACTGGATGAACCGCGGCGTTTCAATAAATGATTAACTGACTGATAACCTGGAATATACCAGCATGGAGCTGCAGATTCCCAGAGATGCAGATAAACAATAAAGGTTGTTGGAGCATCGGGGCGGTTTCACAACAACAGCAGCAGCGTGTGAAGACACACTGATGATGGTACACACTGGTGTGTTCAGGGAACCGTGAAAACATCTCTCTGAAATGTGTCCAAACCACCTGCAGCAGGTGGATCCAGTCAGTGAGAGTTAAGATCGACGAGCAGATAAACTACCAGAGAAAAGGAGGTTGACGAGCCGCTGACCTGAACACTCAACACCTGCACAGACGCCTCCTATCGCTCTTCACGCCTCGACTGAGTGACGCGACGTTTGTTAGGATTTCTGCCTCATTTAGAGGCGGACAGCTGGAGAGACACGCAGCTACGGTTCTGATCTGGAGTCCAGCCAAACAGAAAGTGAATTCATGATGAAATAATCCACGATTACCAAACGATCAACACTTCAGATGAAACCTGAAGCTTTACTCTCTGTTCTACTGGCAGCAGAAAACACTTTGTTTATTCAACTTTCAGTTAAATCTGGAGGAGATAAAGGACTCTGCGTCAACATCTGTCATCTAAACTTTAAGTCAATCCTACAAATGTTTTTGTTGGAGAAACTGCTCACAACTGTACGAACTCTGCAGCTACAGAGCAGACTTTTGTAGCAGCGTCAAAGTCAAACTGGATGAGAACTTTCACACATGCAGACCTGAACTTCTTCTACATGTTCTGCTAAAACAAGTGCATGTATGCAGTTTTCTTTCTTCCTCGTTGCCACGACACAAGTTTGCTTCTCTGGTGTGAATGTTAGACATCAGAGAACAGTAGACAGCAGCACAGAGACCGCTGTCGATGTCACGGACGTTACTTTTAAATTATATTTCACTTCAGTCTCTTTCAAACTCAACTTCAGATAGAAGATGGATGGAACTATTTTCACTCCAACATCCAGGACTCACATCGTAGCATCTCAGCAGAAAACGGGAAAATTAGCACATTTTGTCCAGTGTGAAAAGGTTGTTAAACACCTTAATGTCTCACTGTTTGACTCTGCAGCCGTGCTGTGATTTCACCGTCTCCCCTCAGGCACAAACCAAATATCTCATTCTCATGTCCCTGAACAGATCATCACGTTCATGTGAGCCACAAAAAGATTCTTGAGATGCATAAACATCTGGAGCTGCTTCACTGAGAATGAAGGAACAGCTGATTACATGAAGTGGTTGAGCGCCGGCCGCCTGCAAGTCTGAACATCCACGACATCACCGAGTCTCACTGAGTCGTATCGGTCGTCTCCGCCGAGCTTCATGACTTCACATCAGGCGCTCGCTGTTGTTCTGCAGCTCGGGTAAAAATGTAATCTAGCTGGCAAGTTGTGACAGGACGGGAGCGTCTCTCACATGTCTGCTCCGTGTTTTTATTCTTCTTTAACCATCAGATTATTTCAGTAAGCACGAACTACAGGTCAGAGGCAGACAGGCAAAACTCTGGCCGAGGTGATGAAAGCAAAACACAATGCCACAGATTTACTAACAGAGCTGAGCAATATATGAAAAATCATACTGTGATAGAGATTTAGTGTGAATCAGCAGAATGATAACGATGTTCTGTTTCATCTGGAGATTTATAGCTTCCACGCTTCACTATCTGAAGACTGCAGTGTGTTTGAGATGTTGCACCTGAGCTGTTATGTTTTGCATTACTTTCTCTTCTTTGGCTGAAACTTCTTCTTACGCTCAGTTCTATAAACTCACATGCACAAAGTCATAGTTCACAAGGCTGCAGCAGACATACAAATGCAAAGAAGCAAAAATGGCTTTAAATGAAACTCGTCCCACTGTGAAGTTTAAGCTGTGAGTGGCAGTGGGGTGCAGGCTGCAGGTTGCAGGGTGCAGGCTGCAGGTTGCAGGTTGCAGCTACAGTGGGTTCGTACCGTTAGCGCAGGGGTTGCTGCTGCATCTGTCGATTCTCTTCTCGCAGTTGGAGCCGGTGAACCCTGGCGGGCAGCGGCAGCTGTAACCGCCGGCGGCGTTCTCGACGCAGGTTCCTCCATTGAAACACGGCCCGTCGGCGCACGTCATGGCGCTGATCTCGCAGTTCTTCCCGTAGAAGCCCTGAGGGCACGCGCAGGAATAATCACTCTCCAGATCCTGAGGGAAGAAACCAAGACGAAGACGTGAGTCCAGCTCATTTGTAATCTTTTATTTAGCTCCAGATGTTTCTGCAGTCTTTCAGAAAGATTCTGGGAAAAGCTATCAGAGAAACGACCAGAACTTGAAGAAAGCTGCTCTAAACGTTCTCGTGACTCACTTTGCAGCTGCCACCGTTCTTGCAGGGGTTGCTGTCGCACTCGTTGGTCTCGATCTCGCAGTTTTTGCCGGTGAACCCGGGTCGACAGGTGCAGGTGTAGCTGCCCTGGCCGGTGTTGGTGCAGGAAGCCTCGTTGCGGCACGGCTTGTGGTTGGTGCAGTAGTTCAGATCTGGAGTTAACAGACAGGATGAGAAGAACGGTGAAGTCAGCTGAGTGAACAGAGTTTCTCCCCAAACGCTGCTGTCTGTTGCTAAATGAAGCTGGTGGTCAGACAGGAGGAGTAAAAGCTTGCAAAGCATTAATATCTCATCTAAATAACAATTCACAAAGCTGTGAACACAGTGGTGAGGAAACTGTGTGTTTTGTCTGGAATGGAGCTGTTTGGTGTTTGCTGGAGGATTTACAAACATTTCAAGAGTTTATGTAATTTCTGATCTGAGATTTTGTGGGTTGAGGACTAAATGTAATCTAAAACCTACAAACTCTGCTAACAGAGTGAGAACACGTGTGTTTTCAAGTCCAGAGTTTACTTTCACTTGTTATCCAACTTCTATGAACAAACAGCAGAGTGTTGCCAGATTTCTGATAGTGTTCAGTTTGCTTCAGTTCGGCTTCACTCGGCCATATTTTCAGTCAGTCCAGCTGATCTAACCAGAAGAACAACCCTGACAAAAGGGACAAGATGATGTGTAAAGCAACTTTGGAAACAAATGTTAGATTCATTGTACAATAATAAAATATATAAAATGTGTTTTAAGTCTTCAAAATCATCCGAGCACTAAGGAACAGGACTGAGATCTCATTCAGGAAGGACGGACCAGAACATGGATCAGCGCTGAGACGCTGGTTAGTTTTTAGTTTGTTTGCAGTATTTAGGATGATTAATCACATATGAAAGTTTCCAGGTCGTGTTACTGTGAAAAACTTCAATAAAAACAGATTTACAGCTGAACTGTGTCTGAAAGTGTTCCTGAGCCCACACAGTCCTCTGAACCTGGACCCATCCTGACTTGTTACCCGCTACCAACGAACCTGCTGACCTGAGGAATGATCAGGTGTTTCTAGAGTGTCACACAACTAAACATCCATGTTGATGAGGTAAAACTTTAAATATATTATCTTTGTACTGATAAATTAAATGTCAAAAATGATCAGCAAATTAACACATTTGGTTTGATTTATGTTTTGCACATCATCAGAGATGAAGCTTCTACAGGACTGATGCTGCACGTACGCACACGACCTGGACTTTACTGAGGAGTTCTGTTTTCATCGTCAGGTGAACGATGTAGGATGCAGCACCTGCAGTAATTAAATAATCTAAAAATGGAAGTGGACTGAGGATAGAGCCCTGAGGCACGCCGCGGGCCATCTGAACAGAGGAGGAGACGTTGTGTTCAAAGGACAACAAATTAATATTGTGTTACTTTTGCGTTCAAACATCCTGACATGTGTACAGCGTCCAGATTCCAAAGATACAGGAAAAGACTAATGCAACTCAGGAAGCTGCTGTTTGGAACTGGGATTACAAAATGGTTACTGCTGTGGATTATTTAGTGTTTCTATCCAGCTGTTTAGGCTCAACAGCTTCTCACATTTCACCTCCAACACGTAAAACATCACAAGTATTTGAACAAAATCTGACCGAATGTGTCTTTTTTCTTATTTCCACATTTGCAGACAATAAACAGCTTTACATTGAAGTAAATCCCATTGACAGGCGTCGGTTATATGACCTAAACATTTTAATTGTATATGTTTAAACTGTAAGTTTTACATTTTATTGTCCAAACAAGAAGCAGCAGACGTGTAGAACTGTACAGAAGCTCTAACAGGACGTTTTCTTTCATTTTCTACTTTTACCCGTTTATCTTGCAGGTATTGTCTAATTTCTGTATAATTTAATTGCTATTCATCTAATTTATATAATAATTAATAGGTGCCCAATTGTAATGTGTTACCATATAAATACATTCCTGAACAATCAATAACTCTTGTTGTCTTGGAAAATACTGTTTCATGCAGTCAATTGAGTATTTTGCCAAAATTTCAGTGTGCCAATTCATAAAGTGTAAATCTTTACATATTTAAATACTGTTCCAACAGCAGAGATTTGTTACTCTGTTATAGTCGACATCACTTCTTTGCACTTTTGGGTTAAACGTTGTATTATTGTAGAGTCGTAACAGATTGAAATCGCAGGTGGACTTAAAGAATGTTTACTGTTGAATACTGTTGTATTAATGAGCTGAGTAGTAGACAAACGATTAATTCATTGTTGAACATAAAATTGCAAACTTTTGAGTGTTTTTGCAATAAAAAGAGTATAAATATCTGCAGACTTGAGCAGTTTTGTCTCTCACGAAATAAACTGAAAATTCATCTGGTCAGCGTTTTAAATTAAGATGTTATTAAGATGCTTGAAAAATGAAAAAACAGGCAACAAAAAAACGACTACAAGATTAATTTGTTTGTCTTCTTTAGTTGGTCATTAACCATCTAATTAACATTTTAATTAGCACAGCCAAAGCAATTATGAGGACAGACCAGACAACAGCTGCAGTCTGATGTGATAGATGGTTAATTAACGGGTAAAACAGGCTGATTAGTTTGACGACAGTTGAATCATCATCTGTGTGTCAGCAGCTCCGTTAATCCGCTTTAAACATCCTCACTTGTGTTTCAGACGTCTTGTTGGACAGTTTATGCTTCTGTTTTGTCCTAAAACCTGAAGAAACCTTTTATGAATGAACCCGTCAGCCTGCCGGGCCGGGCCGGGCTGTTCTGGAGCTGGAACCCACCTTGGTCGCAGTACAGGCCGCCCCAGCCCTCCTTGCAGTTGCACTGCCAGGGCTGCTGGCAGGTCCCGTGGAGGCAGCCGGGGTGTCGGGCGCACTCGTCGCAGCGCTCGCCCTGCCAGCCCTGCCGGCACACACACTCCCCGGGAGAATCGCAGAACCCGTGCTCCTCGCTGCACCCCGCGGCACAGATGGCTGATGGGAGGAGGAGAGGGAACACAGCGAGGGGGGAGGAGGAGGAGGAGGGAGGACGTCAAAGGAAGAGAGGGAAAGGGAGAAAGGGGGAGAAAGAAGGAGAGAATATTACTATGAGAGCATGTGTGTGTGTGTCTCATGTTCATCGTTCGAATCACAAAACAACTCCCCTCTCCGGGCCTCTCACACACACACACACACACACACACACACACACACACACACACACACACACACACACAAACTCCCCTACAAGTGCTTGTTAAGTACTAAACGAAGCAGCTGGCCCGCACAACAAAAGCAACACATGCCGTCTCTTTTCACGCAAGGCAGCGCACATTAAGCTCCAGCGCGTGTCCCTGTTAAAGCGGGCGGGCCGGGGGCCGACCGGGGGCCGACCGGGGGCCCATTGTTGAGCTCAAAACAAAAGGAGCAGACCTCAGAGCCAACACACACACACACACACACACACACACACACACACTGGAAACGACAGAAGCTCTAAGATCTTTTTTGTCCTCCTCAGCCACCAGGGCCAGCGACGGCGTTGACAACTGCTTGACTTAACAATTTCAAGGCCACTGGACAAAAAAATTGAAGCGCCAAGGGTCCCATTCTTCACCCCCCCTCCTCCCCCTCCACCCACCTCCACCTCCTCCCTCCTAATCTGAAGAAACGTTAGAATAGAAGCGGAGGGAGAGGAGAGGAAGAGGAGGGGTCACACTACTGTTAAAATACATTTTTTGGTGTTTTTTAGTTGTTTTTTTTGCAGCACGCTGAACTCTGAAAAAGTCACTGCAGTCTGCAGCAATCACTGACTCGGATCAGAGTAACGAAACATTATACTGCACCAATATCACAGCGAGCCACAGAGAAGTAAAAACACCACGATGCAAGTCTCAACAAACTCATCACAAAGAGCTGCACACAAACTTCCTCACTAACGTCCCTGCAGGTTAAATACTCCTCAGTGTCATACAGCAGCTTTAAGCCCACTGTTATGCAGCAAAGACACAAATTGAACTAACAAACTCATATCAGAACAGCATGATGACGCCTTAAAGGACCATTCTGATGTTTTTCAGGCTTGAGATTGGAGAAGGAGTCAAACAGCAGACATGACACTTACGGTCGGAGCAGTACTCGCCCCTCCAGCCCTCCTGACAGCGCCGGTTCCCCTCGTTGTCGCAGGTGTAGTGTCCGAAGGTGTCGTTGCGGGGCCGGCAGTAGGCGGAGCAGGCCTCGCCGTGGTAGTGTTCGTTGCACAGCACGTGGTAGGAGTAACGCAGCTCGCTCTGGTTGCCGAAGTGCACGTCCTGGGACCATTCTTCCCCGACTGTCAGCCTGCGGCGGGTCGCCAGCCGGCTGATGAGGTTGTTCTGGTTGTCTGGAGGGAAGGACGGAGAGAATTTCATGACGTGTGTTTGTTGAAACCCTGAGAATGGGTTGAAACAGATCATGCAAAAAACCTTTCACACTATAATCCTGCTATCTGTCAGTGATCTGATATATCAGGCAGCGTCGATTCTGTTCACTGACTGAGCAGAAAACTGACTTACAGAGTTTTCTGGTCTGTTCAAATCTACAGATTTAACACTAAAACGTCCTCTGTGTTAGAAAACCAAACAACTACAACTTTTAGAGATGAAACGTTTTAAAACTGCTTCAGTAAAGCTGGTTTTCTCTCAGCAAACATGAGCTGGAGTCTCCAGGAGGCGTGTGAGCGCCTCTGTCGCCGCCTGGCGGTGGAGCAGCAGCTTACCTGTAGATTCAAGTCCAGAAGACTCCGCGTTCCACGCTTCAATGATCAGAGAGAAGGTTCCCTGAAATCAATCAGAGAATCGATTAATGATCAGATCCATCACATGTTCACATCACAGGCCTGCAGGACATTCAGTGTCATTCTAAACTATGTTTGCGTCTAGAAAGTGAAAGAAATTCAAATCGAGCGGGAGAAGTTGTTTGTTAAGGAGATTCCAGCCGGTGTTGGTGTGTAATGTGAGTGTGAGAGACATTCAGCTCACTGCAGGACTGAACTCAGACTTCTGGACAGACAGCGTGTGATTTCCGTCACCTACCGGCCACTTGAAGTGAAAAGGCACCCTGATGGGCGCGCTCTCGGAGATGGAGTTGGAGTCGGCGCTGAAGATCTCGGTGAGCGCGGTGCCGTAGGTGCACGGCGGCTCCGGGCTGATGACGTCCTGGGAGTGCTTCAGACACACGCGGAAAAAAATCTGGCAGTCCCGGGAGGGAGAGCGACAGACGCCGCGGGAGCTGGTGAAGGAGTCGATCTTCAGCTCGAAGACCCCGGAGGAGAAGGTCTGAGGGGAGAGGAGGAGGTGTTACACACAATCAGCTGATGCCAGAAAACACATTGTAGATATGGAAGAAAATGCGCAAACACACGCAAATAAGCAGAAACGCGCAAGTGTCTCCAGTCATCGCTCCAAATGTTACAATAAAATCTGACTTTCTCGTCGTATTTTTGCAGAAATCCATGATATCTATGAGTCCTGACTCTCTGCACTGCGCCGCTCACTAGTAAGATACAATAAATTAAATTCTAAGAAAGTTCGGTCCCACAGAAATGAAGTAAAACTGGAAGAAAGGCTGTGCGCGCTGCGCGTAAAAGCGCACGTCTCCAAACCTCCTCGCTCCCAGAAACCGGCATAAAAAACAAACCACCGCTGCTGTATGATAATAAATAAATAAATAAATAAATAATGTGGACTCCTGTGAGTGTGCTGTCAGTGCGACTCACCGTCTGCGCTGAAACAAACAGCAGGAGACACGACAGTAACAAACGCGCCATGTCGGCACGGAGCGTCCAGGGCAGAAAGCGCCGGAGGTCCAAGGAAGGTGAAGAAGTGCGTAAAATCCAAACGGGTCCAAAAGGAAACGGAGAGCTGAAGAAATAAAAAAAAGTAAAAACTCTCCGGGATGAAATCAAAAACGCAGGTTTAAGGTCAGAGGAGCAGTCAGTGTGTGAGAGTGTGTGTCGGCGGTCTGGTGAGAAAAAGAAAAGACACGAGAGCAAAGATCCGCTCGGCTGCTGAACTCTGGACTGTGGCAGCTGCGGTTCACCTCCGCTTTATACCGCGGAGGAGGAGAGGGGGAGGAGGGGGAGGAGGGGGGAGGGGGCGCTGCAAAAAATATCCACCTGAAGAACAATCCCTCCTCCTCCTCTGAGGAGCACGCGCTCATCCCTGCTCATTCAAACCGAAACTTCTCTCCCAGTAACTGACCTTCTCGTCAGGCGGGAGGAGCGGCAGCAGCCTGCGGGCAGGAATCACCGCAGCGCACTTTTACTACCAGCCGCCCGCACATTCCCATCAGAGCTGACAGGCTGCCAGGACTGTGTTGTTTTGTTCTGCATGTTTGTTTTCTACATTTCCAGGCAGCTGCTGCTTTCTGTTCCTGACGTGCAGCGACATGACGCGTGCAGAGGCAACCTGAGGATCAGCGCAGTTCATCCTGCAGCCTGCAGCGTGCGCACTGCGCACCCAAGTCCAGGTGGACGGGGGGCACATTTCTTACAGTGTGGAGAGCCGAGGAGTCTGTGGAGCCGTGCGGGGGGAGGTGGCGGGGGGGGGGGGGGGGGGGGTGTAATAGGGGCCCCTGCTTTGATTCGCTTTCACCACCGAGGGGGCAATTACAGCGGGGCAATAGAACAAACTGTCAGGCGACAGCAGCAGCGGCCAAACGCTCCTTTTACTGCCTCCACCCGGTCACACACACACTCACACACACACACACACACGCTACTGTACGGAGGGTGTAGCTCAGAGTCCCTCTTTAACACCGGACTGTACACACATTTACAACACAACTCTAAATATGAGTCAAATATCGTAAAAGACTTCGAGCACGAATAATCTGAAATCATGATAATAAAAGTGAAATCTCAAAGAAATAAAACATGAGAACGTCTTTCTACTGTAACAGCCGAACAGAGACGTAAAGTTCCTAATAGAGGTGACACGCACACACACACACACACACACACACACACACACACACACACTAGAGTATTACATGTATTACAGTAATGATGGCAGGCACGTGAACAATTAACGCGCTGAAAGAGGAGAGAGGACTTAAGATCCAGTCAGATACATCTTTAAGTGTGTGTGTGTGTGTGTGTGTGTGTGTGTTGGGGGGTCCCAGCTGTATGATAATACCCCCCCCCCTTCCTTCACGGTGTGTAGCATGATGTCATTAACATGAAGCTCACTCCGTTATCAAACTGTGCAGTGAGGAGGGGGCGGGGCTTAGATCAGGTAGTAACGTTACTCAGGTACTCCACTACATCTTACAGGTGTTCTCTTTACTGCGCTGCACTCATTAATAGTTACTAGTTACTTTACATATTTACATTTCTAACATGAGTTATAATCATATAAAGTGTGTGACGTAGCCAGGAATATAAAGTCATCCCATCAGCCTCAGAGTGGAACTGTAGCTAAGTTGCGTCTGTGTGAGGAGACAGGTGAGACAGGTGAGTCTGGAGGAGGGGGCGGGGTCTGACAAACTGTTGCTTTTTATTCTCTTGGCGCTCGCGACCCACCTCGCCCTCTATTGTCATTGTAATGAGGGCAGCGCGTGCCTCCGCCGGCCCTGACTTCACCCCCCCCCCCAAACCCCACCCACGGCACGCTTCACTCACACACACACACACACACACACACATACACAACAAGCCTCCTATTGTCCGCGTGTTTGTATCCAGACGTGTGTGTGTGGCTCGAGACAAAAGCGACACACACACATGAATAATATGATATGAGCCGCACGCGGACCATAAACAAGCATTCAAAACAATGAATGAAAGTGGCCCTCGCGCGTGTCACCGCCTTTTGTTTACTAACAACAACAACAACAACAACAACATGGAGGTGTGTTTGTATCCACAGAACAGTTCTGGAGCTTCTCAGTAAAACAGAGTTGCAGCATTCTGCTGAACAACTCAAGCAGCCGGAGACTTGATTTCAAACAGAGAAACAACGATAAACAATTAATGAAACTTCAATAAAACTTGGCAGAATTATCTGTTAGCTCTTCCTGTTAGCAGTGAACATGTGGACGTACAGACAACTATCACTGGATCACTGTGATACTGAAGGAAACGTAAAAACACGACTTTTCTAAGGCGAGTTCTGCACGTGTGAGGAGCGTGTTTCATCCTCTCCTCCCTCCATGTTGATGCACTGCAGGTGAAGCTTCGTGCTCCACTTCACCTGATGGAGGAGGAGACGATAAAAGACCTCAGGTGAAGGTGTGTTCACAGTCTATACTGTACTCTGATGTCATCTAACTCACCTGTACAGTGACACACAGATCAGAACCGTGTTGACTGGGCGGGCTGCAGCTGTGACGTCACGTGATCGGCTGGTTTGGACACATAACTCCGTCAGTGTTCATTAACGGGACGCACGCGCCCCTCCGTCACACATTAATAACAGCTCTACCTGCGCAGCACGCGCACCGTCCGCTCCCTGGAGAGCGCGGGGAGGGGGGCGCGTGCACACAAACACCAGGAAGCATCGCGCCATCAGCCGACAATATGCACAGGTTCGATCGGAGCCATCTGCTGATCGATCTGCTGCTCCTCCTCCTCCTCCTCCACAGCATCAGACCAACAGGGTTCATGATTTCTTTTTAATTGAAGCTCGTGTTTTGTTTGTATACAGTAATAAAATATATGAGCATAAAATGGAAATACAAGTATCTGATAAAAGTTTAGCACATGAAGTTAGATTCACTGAGCGGACCTCAGATTAAACCATGAGCCCGTATCTGATCATCAGAACCAGTGATTATTGAACACATCTGTCCACATCTGGTTCCTGGTGGTTTGCTGGAGGAAGGAAGGAAGAAATCAGGGATCAGATCGGATCGGACTTCTGCTCTTAGATCTTTTATTTCATAACATGAACGAAACACACGACCCACAGAGTCACTGTGTTACTGCAGGACGGAGACTGAAAATCACTCTTTCCCTCTTTGGTTCTGGACCCTCTGGAGCCCCATCACGGACCTCTGGTCCCTCCAGTGGTCCATGATCTGGTCGTCAGAA
>CAEMYA010000712.1:209078-223972 GCA_903131615.1 Diplodus sargus | reverse complement strand
GTGTGTGTGTGTGTGTGTGTGTGTGTGTGTGTGTGTGTGTGTGTGTGTGTGTGGTTGTGTGTGGTTGTGTGTGTGTGTGTGTGTGTGTGTGGTTGTGTGTGTGTGTAACCTAAACTGAAGTGTCTGCACACACACACAGTTGAACAATAATGACATTTAGGATCATTCTCCCCTGTTTCCTCCTCTAATGGTTTGACCCGGCGGGTCGTGACGTCCACCTGAGCGGCTGCAGGATAATTAGCACGTTGGTAACGTTGCTGGTTTTGCGTCTCGCTCTGTGTTTCCTCTGAAAATGCTATCAGCCCACCTTCTCTGCTAACATGTAATAATAATGGATTTAAATGGTTTAATTGGAAAGTTGGACTTGGAGAAAACAGGGGATGAAACACAGCAGAGCTGCAGGTCAGATTCTAACTCTGAGCCGCACCAACTGGACTCATTATTGAAGAAAGCAGAAGGTTCCAGTTCCAACAGGTTGAGGTGTGAAAGCGTGACGGCTGGATGATGCAGAGCAAAATTCATATCAAGGTATTCTCTTCAACTGTGATAGAAAACGTAAAGTACTGGTTCTCTTTGCTGCTTAAAAATACGACTGCAAAACATACAAATTAAAAATTATCTTAAAGTTTTTCACATCGCAGCGAAGCTACAGAAGTTTTGCAGGACAAACGACAGCACGAGTATAAAAATGAATCAAGTCCAGTTTAAGTTCTGTGTCTGTGGAGTTAAAGCACTTAATAAAATGTTTAGAATCTATATTCCTCCTCGTTGCTGACAGGTTACATAGAGAAGGAGCTGTGCGGTGGTTGCTGCAGCGTCTGCTCCTCACAGCAGTGGACCTGGTTCTGTTTCTGATCTCCACAGGAGAGGCTGCAGCCACAGATGACTGCTGCCAATAACATCACAGAGAGGATTTGACGAGAGGCATTTTCATACAAAGAGCGCAGAGAGAAGTGTGGCGCGCTGGAAGTTGTCGGGGCGCGACCTTTCATTGATGCTACCGAGTGTGTGTGAATGACTGCAGGCAGGAGGGTCGACCACCAGCCTGGAACTAACCTCTGCTGCCAGCCTGGAACTAACCTCTGCTGCCAGCCTGGAACTAACCTCTGCTGCCAGCCTGGAACTAACCTCTGCTGCCAGCCTGGAACTAACCTCTGCTGCCAGCCGGGTTCGGATCATCAGAACAGAATAAACGAGTATCAAGTGGTTATCGGTCGGTCACAGCTCGTACAGAACAGAACAGAACTCCAATCTTTAAATCTCTTCTTCTTCATTCTTTCTTCAGCTTCTTCAATCTTCTCTTTCTTTTCTGCTCCTTCTTTCATTCTCCTTCTCCTTCTTCTTCTCTTGTCATTATTATTATAACACATGTTTAGTTTTAAGCCTGTAGTCCTGAAACTGATTCATAATCTCATTAAAATAAGCTCTGACAGCAGCTGAAGAGGCTGCGTGTGTCTGTGTTGTTGTGAGTCGGGGGGTTTATCATTAAATTATAAATAAATCAGTTTTCGGTGTGTGAACTCAACACGAGGCCGGCGGGAGGATGAGAGGCACAGACACCCACTTTATCTCCTGACAGTAAACCCTGCGTGGACAGCAGGCCGGAACAAATACAACAAAGTTGGAGGAAGACAGTTAATCCAACTGTTGTGTTGTGTTTCTTATCCCGGCAACAGCCAACAAACAATAAGACGTCTGATCCAACGATGGCCTGCAGCCGACGCTCAGATGCAGGCCAGCGAACAATAGCTGCATGTTGTTCAGGTTCATAAGAGGCTGAGGAAAGGTCAACGCTGGAATTAATATCAGCGGAGCTGTTTGAGGTTATTACAACATCTCTGAAACCATATCAGACGGATGGAAACTACACAGCTGGTCGACAGAACGTCCAGACTATGCGAGTTAAACTGGAGCACTCACGATCTGAACATGTTTATGCAGTTTATCATGTTGAATCTTTAGTGAGATAATTTGACAATTGACCAAAAAACAACATGTGAAGTTTGTGAGCAGAGGAAAGTTCCACACTGTGAAACCATCAGAGCTCCGAGGCTTCAGACGGATCACTTTCTCTACCCGCTCTGTGCTTTTCCTGCTTGGACAGGTCAAAACGTCTGCTGTGAAAAAGGTCTATGAAGAAGAGGAAGAGTCACAATTCAGTCAACAGACACTGTGACATCACTCCATCTGACTCCATGACGCCTCGACGCGGCCAAACGTTCCTTCTCCTCAAACAGACTATGAAGCGATTACGAGACTCATGAATTCTAAACACCGGACGTTAAACAGTTACGCTCCACTGTTTCTAAGGATCTGTGCACATGTACAGGCGTATTTCTAAAAGCCTCCTCTCCGTGTTTTGGCCTTTTCAGAGTCGTGTTTACGATCTGCTTCCTGTTTACAACAGCACGCACATTCCCAGTATACGTGAGCGATTGTGAGATGTGCTAAAAAATGATAAATGACTTGAAATCCGTCTGAGGCAGATTTGCTCTGCTAACGCCAACATGTGTGCACCATCCTCGTTACTGACTTCACTTTTTCCTCCACTCTCAGAACAAACGGCGGCTGCAGTCACAGAAACGTGTTGCAATGATGGCGTTTACTTTATAAAGTGTTTTTGTGCAGAAAACCCAGAAGAGCTTCAACAGAAAGTCTGTTTGCTGCAGACTTTCTGTGTTTCTGTGCGCTGAAGTGGAGTTAATGTATCTGGATTATGGACGGCAGAGAAAGAACATCCACGCACACAAAACAACATTTTTCAGTATCATGGGTTTAACTTTCTCTCGACATATGCAGCGTTAACAACTCTCCCTCAGCATATGGAGCATTAATAACTCTCTCTTGGCATCTGTTGCATTCAGCTCTGTCTTGGCGTTATGGAGATGAGATGATAAGTGTGTCTTCTTGTTTCTGGGAAGTAGGTTAACCAGCTCCTTAAAACCTCCAGACTGGTCGTCAATAACACACACAGAGATGACAGTTGGAGGGAGACAGAAGGAAGAAGAGGAGGAGGAGGAGGGGGAGGAAGAAAGGGGAGGAGGGGGTGAAACATGAAGGAGGGAGTGAGAAGAAATGGAGCAAAGGAAATGAGGAGGAGGAGAGGAAGGACGGCAGGGGTGAAGGAGGGTGAGCGGGAGGTGAGATAAGAGGAAGAACGGAGCGAGGGAGGGAGGCAGAAGGTTAATGAGGCCTGAGAGGGGAGACAGAGGGGAGACAGAGGGGAGGAGGAGGGGAGGAGGAGGGGAGGAGGAGGGAGGTCTATTGTGGCCACGAGGAGGAGGACAAATCAATGGCAGTGGCAGAAGGCGGCTAAAGAGAAGAGACACGGGGGGCGACGCAGCCTGTCGCTGTCACAGCGCTCAGGTGTTTGATGGAGAAACAACTTCGTCTACTTCAAACTAAATAAGATTCTTCAGAAAACACGATTTAGAGATAAACAAGTTCAGATCAGAGTGTGTTTACCATCAGGTTTTAATCTCATCTGCATGTGTTAAACGGAGGATGAACTGAACTGGAGCTGTTCGCTCATGTTGTGTCAGCGTGAAAAAAACTCAAAACTCGCAGTCTGAGTACATTAAATTAAGGCAGATTTAAAACAACTGCATCATAAAAAGTTAAGAGAAACTTCAACACAAACATAATGTTCCAAGTGTGAAACATAATGCATTTTAAATGTTCCTCCTGTAATCAGTCAAACATCCAGTTATTTATTTTATTCCCTCAACATGATAGAAAAGCTGCGTCTCCTCTGTGTTTGAGTTGGACCCAGTTTGTTCTGCGTGTTCCAGGCTGGTTCTAACAGGAGCCGTTTTAAACGTGAGCTGATCATTAACTCTGGGTTGTAAAGCAGCGATCAGCATGTTTTCATGTAGCAGCTGCAACAAACTCAGTTAAACTAAACGTGGTTTCATTTGAACGAAGACGTGTTCTGATCCGTGAGTGAACAGACACACAGCGTACCTTCACGTGATGCCCCTCCATGTAGTGTGTCGCATCTCTGAAGAGGCGATACATGACGAAACCCTGAGGGTCGATGCTGTCAATCAGAGGATACGCCGTCTGCACACACAAAAGGAGAAAGACAGAAAATAAATCATCATCCGCAGCCGAAAAACATCAGAAAACTCTCTCTTCAATCTGACAAAGAACGACTGTTTCTCTGGTTCGAGCTCCTCTTGTGTGATGGGAAAGAAATATTTTAAGGCTTTTGTACAGCTGAAGATCGTTCAACTATCTTCACACATTTTATAGAAAATACAAGAATCATTTCATGGAGAATAACTTGACTGCAGTTTGCACTGCAGGAGGAGACGTGAGGAGAACCCGTCTCGGTCCGTCTGTCTCTCTTCAAACGACTGTAAACAAGTCGGCACCCTTCACACACAAACAGAGCTGAGCTACGACTGCGTTAGCATCTCAAGAGCACAGCAACAATCAGCTCTGTTTATTACAAATAGTTGAGCACATAACACATAGAACCAAAGACCCATATTCAACTCAACAGACCCAACATGTTAATTGAAATGACATTAAATAAAACCTTTCAGGCCCTGCAGACTCATTTGTTTTGTGATTAGGTCATTGTTGAATGTGTGTGGTTACTCCTGAACAGGCCCTCGGAAAAATTACGTAAAATAAAAAATCAGCCCACTTGACGTCAATTTTAATTTCAGCAACTCTATGAAAACGGCAGCAGGCGGCTCATCAAACTGTTCACGTTATTAAAATGACTTTGAAACGGTGCGATTCCTTCAGGCAGCTGCTGCTCCCGTCAACACACAACAGCCAACAGCACATCAGCATGACAGTCAAACGTCCGAGGGCTTATTTACTGATAAACAAGACTTCATTAAGTCCAGGCGAGTGTGTGTGTGTGTGTGTGTGTGTGTGTGTGTGTGTGTGTGTGTGTGTGTGTGTGTGTGTGTGTGTGTGTGTGTGTGTGTGTGTGTCGGACTCACCATGCCAGTCTCTGCGGTGAAGATGACGATCTCGTAGAGCGGCGCGAGCTGCTGGAACAGGTAGTCGATGCCCGGACGCTTCTTGAACCTCCAACCTGTCGACAACTGGAAACACAGACGGAGAAATTAAAGATCTGACTCATATTTGCTGCAATTTAGTAAAAAAAATGCAGGACCACACATTTAGATTTTCAGGGATTTGGGATCTCACAGAAACTCACATGTTCACACATCATTTCAGAAAACTTGTGTGGGATTTTTTTGTGCCAGAACACCAAAAAAGCTAATAAAGCGCCGGATGGTCGGACGGAGAAGTTGGATTCAGCAGGGAGACAAAAGTTTAGAGTGACAACATCCAGAGCAGCTTCGTGTAAACTGAGTGCTTAGTTATCTTAAAGTTTCTGTTTGTTTGGTCCGACAGTTGTTTCTGTGTGTGTGTGTGTGTGTGTGTGTGTGTGTGTGTGTGTGTGTGTACAGTGAGCAGACTGATGTTTTTACGCAGTGAAGCATTTATTTTCAGTACTTGTTGATCATCTGCAGCTTTAATTAGACCGATAACAGTTTGGTGACAGTTGAAGCAGTTACTGTGTGTGTGTGTGTGTGTGTGTGTGTGTGTGTGTGTGTGTGTGACAGGAAGTAAGCTTCAAGTGGGTGGGCAGGTGCAGTTACTTCTGTGTGTTGGTCTGTTTTAACAGGCAGCAGGTGTCGGGTTACGGCTGCTGCACACCTGTCAGGTAGGTGGACAGAGTGTGTGTGTGTGTGTGTGTGTGTGTGGTGAAAGGGGGAGTGTCTCAGCAGACAACAAGAAGTCGACAGGTGGTGGGACACACCTCCGACACACACTCCATATCCTCCACCTGTCCCATAAACCCCTTCAGCTCGCTCCTCCTCCGTCACGTCTCTGACTGTTACTGACTTCTTCTCTTCTGCTTTTTGTTTTCGTTATGAGATGAAATCTGTTAAATGTTACACAGGAAGTTTGACTCATATTCTCTGTGTTACGCGTGTTGATATCTTGAATCGGACACATTCTTCAGGACAGGTGCAACAACACAAAAACACTGAGCGAACAAAGGATCAGCTTCATAGTTGATGTAGATTTAAAGGAACAGTTCACTTGAAAGGTAAAGTTCAGTCACCCTCTGCTGAGGCTACTCTAAGCGTAGAGTTTTGGCTCCTAGGCACAGCGGCGTGGACGCAGATTTAACTACGAGGACGTTGAAGGAACGTCAACACACAAAAATAGAAAAACTGCAATTATCTAATCCCTCCATGCTGAAGGAAAGTCAAGTTTCATAGTCCACGAAACAAACAGAAAGAAGAGGAATAATCCAAAACGTCATTAAAACTTTGCAGAATCGGCTGTTAGCACTTCCTGTTTGCAGTGAACTTGTGGATGTTCAGACAACTGTCACTGGATCACTGTGGTACTGAAGAGAACTTAAAATCAGGATGTTTCTAAGGCAGGTTCTGCACATGTGAGGAGCGTCTGTTCATTTGAGGATTTCTAAGCAAACCCTTTTGTTCTGAAGAGTTTGCTGAAGAGACGTACCGACCACTCCGGGTGCAGCAGGACGTCGGTGAGCTCCAGCACCAGAGTGTAGGGCGGCTGGTAGTACGGCTCCTTCAGAGGGTCCGGCAGCAGCTTCGGGCTCGTCGGCTCGATGATCATCTGATCGTGACATCATCGACACAGAAACAGCAGGTCACACTTTGCATTCATGAATTAACATATTTCACAACATCTTCTAGAGTCAGATGAGGAAGTCTGCGAGTCAGAATCAGCTCACGTTACCGCTCTGAAAACCCCAAACAGGAAGACGGGACATGCCCACGTTAAAACAAACCTATAGATTATACATTCATTAGGTTTTTACATCACAGCTTTCACTGAGAAAACCCCAAATATAACATAACTCCTGCTGCATAA
Source organism: Diplodus sargus (assembly GCA_903131615.1). Taxonomy (NCBI): domain Eukaryota; kingdom Metazoa; phylum Chordata; class Actinopteri; order Spariformes; family Sparidae; genus Diplodus; species Diplodus sargus. Next base: position 217,081 of record CAEMYA010000712.1, on the reverse strand, counting down.
AGCTCCTCACTGCAGAAACATCTAATAACAGTAACAGTTCCACCAGCATGTGTCTGGTTTCTACAGGATTGCCTTATTCATATCGTCACTATTAATTCTGGTAACTCAAAACAGAACGTGTTATTATGGTAAATCACATCCCATAGTCGCATAACAGAGAAGTAAAAGTGAAAGAAAGAAGAAACAGAATACCGAGAAAACCTCCGACCACATGGACGATTGCGAGAACGAGGACATTTAGATCTGAGTTGCTCACAGATGTTTTATTGATCATCATAATGCTAAAACTAAGAACACACAGTCCTTCACAAAAAAGCAAAAAAAGCAAAAAAAACCCCACAAAAATATTTGGATTGTCATGTTTTTCAGTTCATTGTGACATAACAGTCATATATTTATTTTGCCGTTAATGCGTTATTAATAATATTTCAGTTATAAATTATACACATAATGTGTCACAATCTGCGTCACAGAGTTTATTCAACATGCATATATTTAAATAGACTCTGTGTGTTTAATACAGCCGAGCCTGTTAGTTCTGTGTGACTGAAATGAGGCTGAAGTTGAAGAATAATCCTCTGAGCGCACTTTAATTTACATTTTTTGAATCACAGCATCAGTCCTTGTTCTGTGGACTAAAATAAAAAGGCTTGTTGTGTGATTACAGGCGACGTTATAGAAGCTTTATGTGTTTCATGACTGAGCTCACAAATAAAAATACTATGATATCTCATAATAATATCAGACTGTAATATTCTGTGCTGATGCGAAGTACATTCATTTATTTAAACAGATCTCAGCTGTGTAATCGTTCCTCTACGCAACGTAATATATTACGTTAAAATGCAGGTAACTTGTAATATATAATATATTGTAGTTTGGAACTTCACATACAGCTGCATTCGGTCCCTAAAGTTCTGGTACAAACCAAACCTGACGACCTCAGTTTGATCAGTGGAGGCTTCAGTCCTGCGTTTAAATGTTTTAAACTGAAGGACTTCATCGTCCTGGTTCTGGATGTGTGGCTCCGCTCACCTGTCTGTAGTCCTTGAAGTATTTGTAGGTTCTTTTCAACTGTTGGACGACTGGAGGTTCTGAAACACACAATGAGATTCAACAGAATTTATTTTAAAAAGGACAAACAAAGTGAGAAATTAAACAGGAAGTGGAGAATCATCCACAAACAGTCTGTGGTTAGACACCCAGACAGAGGTGAACCACAGCGAGCACAGTCGTAGTCTTAATGGGTCGTAAAAAACTACAACTCCCTGAGGAGACGCCATCACTGACGGCTGATAAGATCTGAGCAGCTCAATGAGTCTGTCTGGACAAACAATCAGTGCAGGTGTTTGAAGCCGAGTAATTAAAAGTCTTAATAAAAGTGTTCTGTAATGCTGAACATATCCGATCGACCGATGATCGTATGCACCTCCATTTTTGTTGACCTGCTTGTTTTAACGTTAAGCATTTTATTAATCTAGGATACTTTTAGCACTTGCTTCACATCAGTATTTAATCACAGGTGAGCACACAGACATCAAGGGAAGAAGACAAACTGCAGGAAAGAACCTGAAAAAAAGCTCCTGGCAACCCGACGACACGGTGAGCGAGTGAGTTTCTGCACCATAAAGACACGATGCAGTCAAGTCGTGAGAATAAAATGAGAGGAAAACACGGCGAGGCCACATTTCCAGCAAGGCAGCGTGGGTAACTGGTGTGTTATGGTTCATATGTACCACGAATAAAATGCTGCAACCTAATTACGCAGTTTTCCAAATATCCACAAACCATAAATACTCTAATCTGTCGAAGCGAAGCGTCAGGATGCGATCTGATTGGTCGGGACGAGGCTGAACACAGATATCATCAGCGCTGTGATCAGAGGTGTCACCTGGTTTGACCTGCAGCTCCAAAAACTGTTCAATGAGCTTCTGATGACGCTGCTGATAAGCCAGCGAGCCGAGTCCTGCTAACAGCACCTCCAGCTGTCAACGCGCTAATGACTAATAATAATAAAGACTCCGTTTCCCATGGGGCCGCGGGCTCATTACTGCAAACAGGAGCACAATGACATGATACACACACACGCGTGCATGCCTCTCTAGTCGTCCATCTCTCTCTCTCTCCAAACACACGCTGAAGCTAGCACGCTCCGCTCCCGAGGGACTCAATCCCCCAGAGTTCATAGCAGCGTGCTGAAGCAGGAAGCAGAAGCCATCTGCCACGGTCCTGCTGTGAAGACGCGCTGACGCTTTCACACGTGTGGGTGCGTATAAATGTATGTGTGTGTGTTAGCAGATGGGGAGGTAAGTAAAGATCAGAGGTGGAGCAAAAGGTTAGCGAGGACGGATGTACAGAAAATCACTTTCACGGGTCAAAGATGTGAGCGAGCCGAAAGCAGAGAGGTTTGATTCTGTCTTACAGCGACCTGGAGCCCCGAGTGGACGTTTAGATGATGGAACGGCTTCTCTACGGAAGCACAACAGCACAACTGAAGAATAGTTTGTGAGCATCAGAGTCGCCACGTTTAATCCATTAGTTGAAATTAAAATTGTTTTGGTGCTTGATTAACTGTTTTGAGTCCAAATTCTCTGATGTTTAATGTGAATATGTTCTGGTTTCTTTCCTCCTCTGTGACAGTCGGCTGAATGTCTTTGTGTTGTGGATAAAACTAAACATTTGAGGACGTCATCTTGAGCTTTAAAAATAAACTTTTGAGTCAAATAATGAAGCTTTGGGGCTGTAGGACGGGCCGTCCGCCATCCCAGAGAATCTGTTTTTGGACCTTAAAGAAAAAACTGACATGTTGCCCCATTTTCTGACATTTAACAGATCAAACAACTATTCACTGATTGAGATGAATCATTAGTCGCAGCACCGGTGAGCACACAGACATCAGGGGGGAAAGCTGGAGGAAAGAACCAGAAACAAGCTCCTGGCAACAGAAACAAACACAGTTAGTGGTTCTGTTTCTGGACAATAAAGATGTGATCCAGAGGAAAACATGGGGCTGCATTTCCAGTAAGGCTTTGTGGGAAACTGCCAAGGCCCCCTACAGGTAAGTCAAGCCAGTGGAACAGGGTTTTGTTTGGGGAGTGAACACCTGATATTTTCTGAGTGTAACAATACCAAAACTGACTGTTTTGAAAAAAAGCGAGATGTGCCACTCTGCTTTTATATTCCACCTGTTATATTTATGCATCATAATCTGTTTATACGTTTCTGTTCTCGTGCAGTCATTCACTAAGCTGAGCAGCCAATGAGAGCGTCTCTCTCACCGTCAGTAACAACTACAGACTTTAGATAATTTCAAGTGGTGGACATTTGAGTGTCGACCCGACTTTCACTGAGACACTTCAGAGCTCGTTTCTGCTGCATCATCCGACACAAACACACCAGGAAGAAATAAACAGAAGGTGTGTGAGTGAGTGTGTGTGTGTTTTGAGGAATGAGATGAAGTGTGGAGATAACACACACACACACACACGCACACACACACACTGTGCAGGGGAGCAGGTTTGACACACAAACGCGTGCAGGCAATGATGGAGTGTAAGCGTGGCTGTGCAGTAACTTCTCCCCTGGGAACTAACCACACACACTCTGTGACAGGGAAGCCGAGAGAGAGAGAGACCATTTTTTTGAGGGGGGGTTCAGATTAAAGCTGCTTTTATTATGTTAATTGTTGGAGACTGGGGGTGGAGGAGAGGTGGTGGTGATGATGGGGGAGGATGGAGGAGTGGAAGTGATGTCTCAGGGTGGCTGATGGGTGGATGAACAGAGGAGGAGGAGGAGGAGGAGGAGGAGCAGGAGCAGGAGGAGTATTTGGTGTCCGGTCAGCTTCCACGACTGAGTGGAGGAAGTCGGCGATGTTAAAAATCTGTCTGTCGGGACTTTCATCCTCTCACGAGCCGACCGGGAGTCAGAAAGTCTCCAATTTGTGATTTTTTTTGGCCTTATTATGCAGATTTCCTTCAACGCGAGTGAATCTTTTGCTCGTACTGGTGCTTGTAAACAGGAGAGGAAGTGAATGGCCTCACGTCATGCTGATGATATTCTGGGAGTGAAGGACGAGAGGCCACCTTCTCCTCTTTCTTCTCCTCTCTTGTTCCTCTCCTTTCATCTTCTCTCCCTCTCTAACGGTCTTCCTTTCATAGTCAATGTCGGCTCTTTGTGTGAGAGGCCTCGCTCAGTCGAGCTGTCAGATCAGGGATGTTTGTGCTTTCCTTGAAACCGGCCTGAGTGGGCCGACGCGGGCCAAACAACTTTCCCTGTGCCGTGAAATTGATCTGGTTGATGCTGAAGCTAAATATATCCTGGCGAAGGTTATTATATTTGTTAAGTGTAGAGTTTTGGCTACTAGGTACGGCAGCGTGGAGGCAGATTTAACATCAACACACAAAAATGGAAAAACCGTAATTCTCTCCTCCCTCCATGCTGATGGAAAGTCAGGTTTCATAGTCCACAAAACAAACAGGAATAATCCAAAACTCCATTAAAACTTAGCAGAATTAGCTGTTAGCACTTCCTGTTAGCAGTGAACCTGTGGATGTTCAGACAACTTCACTGGATCACTGTGATGCTGAAGAAAACTTAAAAACATGATGTTTCTAAGGCAGGTTCTGCACATGTAAGGAGCGTCTTTTTTAAGGATTTCTAAGCAGATTTATGGAGTCCTCCTCTCCTCCTCCACGCTGATGAAAGTCAGATGAAGTGTCGTAGTCCACAAAACATTTCTGGGGGTTGCAGCATTCTGCTAAACAACTAAAGTGGCTGGAGACTTGATTTAAAACAGAGAAACAACCAAAGGAACATAAAATGGGTCTATTTCCATGCCATCAACATGGAGGGAGGAGATGACTCCATAAATCTGCTTCGAAAAAACTCAAAACAGACGCTCCTTACACGAGCAGAACATCAAGTTTTTATGTTTGCTTCAGGATCACAGTGATCCAGTGACGGTCGTCTGTACGTCCATGAGTGCAGCTGCAAACAGGAAGTGCTCTGATCACTTTACGTCTGAGAGGAATCAGATCAGATTCGGGCCATTAAGCAAACAACAGATGCAGCTTCAGTTTCTATACAGTGTTCGTACACGTCGACGGTGTGCAGAGAAAAAACATGTTTGTGATCTTAAATTGCCAAATGAAGTAGAAGCAGATGATGACGGTCGCTGCAAACTGGATTTACAATGTGGGAAAAACTAATAATATTTCAATAAATTTCAGGAAGCAGCTCCACATGTTTTGAAAGTGAAGTAAAGCTTTGATTCTTCTGTGTGTCACATGTGTCGCGGTGTGGGGAAATATCTCCTTTTAAAAGCAGCAATAAGCTGTTTAGAGTGGATGAAAAAAAGAAGGAGAGGATATAAATAGAGAGGAGGAGGAGGAGAGAAAAACAAGCTGACAAAAGCCAGTTAAGGAGGGAGAGAGCAGGAATGAAGGGAGGGAGGGGCTGATGAAAATAATGAGAAGAGATGAAAGGAGAAGAGAAAAAAGAGGAGGAAGATAAACAGACGGTTAGGAACTTAGAGAAGAGGGGAGGAGGTGAGCGGAGAGGAAGGGGATGGAGGGAGCAGGACAAGAAATAAAGGATAAGAGGAGAGAATGAAGGATGGAGCAAAGGAAGGAGACGAGGGGAAAAGAGGATGAGAGAGGGATGAAGAAAGGATGTAAGTGCTGAAGGAGGAAAAAGAGCGAAAAGAGCCGAAGAAGGGAGGAGAAGGTGGTGAAGAAAAGGAGGGGAAATTAGAGGAAAGAGGGATGAAGAAAGAGGTAGAGATGGAGGTGTGGAGAGATGGATGAAGGGGCCTCCGTCCCTAACAAAAGCGGCTGTGGTCAGGCTCAGCATCTGCTTCACAACAACACCTCCTCCTCCTCCTCCTCCTCCTCCTCCTCCTCCACTCGTTTGTTTTCTCTCCGGGTGACAAACGGCAGCGTGGCCCGGCCTCTGTAATGTTTGGATCAGAGCCTGTGTGTGTGTGTGTGTGTGTGTGTGTGTGTGTGTGTGTGTGTGTGTGTGTGTGTGTGTGCTGGTTGGTTCTGACCCACTGTCAGCCTCTGATAAAGGTTTGTATTTTAGCCTTCTTTCTTAACTTGTATTCTAATATAATTTTAATGCTCCTGTAAAGCACGTTGAGTTGCCTCGTGTCTGAATTGTGCTATAAATAAACTTGCCATGGATTCTGTATTTTGTTGCACATCAAGTGGAAATGTTTCAGGAATTATGTCTTGTTTTATGTTTATAAAGCCTCCAAAGAAAAAGCGGTAAGTATTCAGAGAGCCAGAGGAAAAGCATGAATTATCATTATTATCATCATCATCATCATCATCATCATCATCATTATTATTATCATCATTTATTATTTTTATTATTATTTTTTTTTTATTATTATTATTATTATTATTATTATTATTATTATTATTATTATTATTATTATTATGATCTAGATTATCTAGATTATTTCGTAACACATATTTTTTTTCTATTTTTGTGTCATAAAACACAATTTACTTTAACATCATGGAAGGAACGCACACCGAGGAGAGGCTGGATAAATGTTAACCTGTGAGGATCAAGGGTCAATCCAGGGGGAAGGTGTGTGTGTGTGTGTGTGTGTGTGTGTGTGTGTGTGTGTGTGTGTGTGTGTGTGTGTGTGTGTGTGTACGAGGTGTCACATTTCCTGGTTGCTATGGTATCCGACGCTCCTCTGCATCACGCACACGAATGCCGCCACTTGGCACACAAACAGAGTCTGTAGCTAAACACGTCCCATAAGACCCATCCAGCCATCCAGCCATTCATTTATCCATCCCTCCATCCCTCTGCTCACCGTCTGCTGCTCCCAGAGGAGGAGGAGGAGGAGGAGGAGGAGGAGCGATACAGGGGAGGATAGAAGAAGAGGATGAGAGAGAAGAAAGGCAGGATGGATGAGGAGAAGAGAAGAAAGGTCGAAGGCGAAGATAGAAAAGTTTGAGAGGATTGAGGAAGAGGAGGAGGAGATGAAGGAGGTGAAGACGGTCCCCGAGGGGTCATGAACTTTTACCCCGGTCTCTAAGCTCATCAGGGAATATTTGTCCGCGGCCCCCGAGGTCCCTAAGAGGTCCCTGAGGTCATGATTGGCCCTCATTACTCTGAAGAGGGCTGATGGGAAATGAGCAGAGGGGCGTTTAGATCAGAGCGATGTCGCAGTCAGCGGGTAATAGTTCAAAATCATTCATCACCTCTCAGTTAAAATCAATATGTGATGATGTAATAATCATACGGTGATGTAACGATCACGTGACTGCAGAGCCGAAATGAAAACAAACCAAATTAACATCATGTTGTGGGTTCAAATCCAGGCCGCCGACATCACACCACCGCCTGCTCTCATCTCAAATATAACGATCCACATACGCACGTTAATACTTAAAATACAGCCGTTTGTGTGGAAATCATCCACCTGCGACAGAAAGACGCAAACTAAATCCAACACTTCTGTCATTTTGCAGCTGTGTCAGCTGAAGTTAAATAACTTTAATAATGACAGTTATTTTTTATCATCAATGAATTTACAGTTAAATTCTATCAATTCATGTCTTTGTCTGTATAACTAAGCGTTACTTAAATATCCAATATGTAACAAAGTAGATTTTTGAGACCCGTCACATGCAGATGCTTTGGGACTGTTGGTGCCATTCTAGTTCGTTTTTATCTAGGATGGCACTCAGTAGAGTGCAAACCTCCGCCACGGCACAACAACATGGTTTAATTCAGTGAAGCCTGATCCAAAAACAAGTTTTCAACACACTAGATCCAAAATCTTGGATATGCACCAACGTGAGAACAACATCTCTGGATCCGTCCCTTCATACTGATCCGCACCAGAAGTTACTGGGTTCTGTTCCGGGCCGAGACACATCCTCCATCTGTGTGTGTGTGTGTGTGTGTGTGTGTGTGTGTGTGTGTGTGTGTGTGTGTGTGTGTGTGTGTGTGTGTGTGTGTGTGTGTGTGTGTGTGTG
>CAEMYA010000712.1:197863-208543 GCA_903131615.1 Diplodus sargus | reverse complement strand
GTAATAAAGTTACAGACACAGAGGGAGGGATGGAGAGATGGAGGTCTGCAGTCAGATGAGGACAAAATGGACCTCAGGGAGCATTTTATGATGGATGGAGGGACGGCGGGTGGATTCAGGAGGAGGCGCATGTGCAGGCAGGAGACACAGACTGGACCTCAGGGACAGAGAGTATTGATGAAGTGATTATTGGTAGCAGCAGGCGATCAGAACTCGTTTAGAAGACGATTCAAATCTCGGCAGATTGATTTGAAAGCGTCACTGAGCCGTCGGCAGCTAAATCATCTGAACTCCTGAACGTGTGGATCATTGATCAAGGAGATCACTTCTGATTATTGACGATCGGAGCGGTTGTTGTTCATTCAAACCATTTTAATGTCTGTGTGTTTGTGGGACATGTTAGTTTAGTTCAGTCAAACATGGTCCTGGTCGTATTCAGGTACGAATCGAGTCGTATTATTGATTAATCATTAATAAAATATGAAACATGTTTTTCCTTCAGAAAACTGTTTTAACTGTGTTTGATGTAAAATCAGAGTCGGCTTCATTTTGAGCTAAAAGAACAGAAAGTCAACGAATAATAAACTAGATAAAACAATATAATGACTTCTGTCCGTCACTTTACAGCAACTGGCAACTAAATCCGAACAACATCGAGTCGACTAAAAGGCTAAAATGTGACAATATCAGTTTGTGTGAAATGTTTTTTTAAATGACAGATTAATTGTGTCCTAGTTGAATACATTTGTGTTTATTTGTAATGTGAGTATCTGTAATCTGTTATTGTAAAACATTTCTTAATCATATTTGTGTCCGTCTGATTGTCGATTAAGTCATTTTTAAAATGAGTTAAACTCTTAACAGCGATTGATTGATATATGATCAATCAGTAACATGTTTCTGGGCTCCTCGGCTGCTGTGATCCAATCACAGGATCTCTAGTTTTTAAAAACATCAAGATTTTGTATTCAAACTCTACTTTTATTGTCTTGTTTTTCATCTGCGATATCACAATCATGGTTTGAATAAATTCATTTCTTCTCGTCAGGTCTCGTCTTCGTCGTACAAAAGAAGGTTGCAGTTCAGATTATTTTAGAATCTGCTCGGTGTTTTCCAGGATGTTTCGGCGGTACTTTTCTTGGATTTCTCCAGGAGCGTTTTTCAGAGTTGCTGACAGTTTTAATAATAATTCTGCTTTTCTGTCGGTACATTATGAGGCTCAGTCTGCTGCAGAGTCTCTTTCTCTGGATAAATAAGCAGAGTGTAAACACATGTGTGTGCTTTGTGCTTCTTTGGGCAGTCAGACAGGCAGTTCGGGGGATGAGTGATGGGACGGGGGCATATGGGTGGCTGGTAGCAGTTGGCAGTGCCACCGACACTCTGCGGACACATCCATCATTCAGACAAACACCGACACGTCGCTGCCAGGGTGTCAATAAAAACACACATGTTCAGGAGAAGATGGAGGAGGACTCATCTGGAGCGTAAAAAGGCCTTTCAGTCTGCAATCTGCTGCCGCTTGTTCTACAAACATGAAATCTGCCTGGAGAAGTTGGCAGAGTGATGGTTCAGCTACATTTCATTACCAATTAATCTGCAGATATATTCGATTTGTTGTTGGATCTGTCAAGAAGAAAAATGAGCCGGGACGAAAACAAGAACTTCTGCAGAATGTAAGTTAAAAATGTGATTATTTTGATTCAGGGTTCTCAGTCTTTTCTATCATTTTCCAGGACGTCCTCAGTGATGATATCACTGGTACGACAGACAGGAGCGCGACCCAATATATTCCTTAATTAATCTACAACCTCAGGCCCTTTTCTCTTGTGAGCTACAGTGTTTGATCCATGGTTTCCAACACTGATAACCAAAGCTCGCTGGAAGTTTTCCTTTTATCAAGAGCAATTTTGAATATACAAAAAGAAAAAAATAAGATGAGTCTCAACTCACAACTCACGGTTTCCTTTAAAGAAAGTTTTTATAACAATATACAGTCTACAACTAATACCAGACTGTGGTGAGTAGTTTGGGGTAACATGAAATCTGCCTGGAGAAGTTGGCAGAGTGACGTTTCAGCTACATTTCATTACCAATTAATCTGCAGATATATTCGATTTGTTGTTGGATCTGTCAAGAAGAAGAAAAATAATCTGGGACGAAAACAACTTTTCAGCTCATTTCGTTCTTCTCATGTTGCTGCAGAATGTAAGTTAAAGATACTATTATTTTGATTCTCGCTGGAACGACAGGAACGCGACCATACCCCAATATATTCCTTAATTAATCTACAACCTCAGGCCCTTTTCTCTTGTGAGTTTCAGTGTTTGATCCATGGTTTCCAACACTGATAACCAAAGCCTTTTATCAAGAGCAATTTTAAAATATACAAAAAGAAAAAAACAACTCACTGGTTTCCTTTAAAGAAAAATCTAAGTTATTATAACACTATACAGTTTACGACTAATACCAGACTGTGGTGAGTAGTTTTGTGTAGTTTAAATAATGATCACAAGATTTTCCAGGACTGGAAAACTGGTAAACTGTTCTCCAGATTTTCCAGGACGCGTGGGAACTCAAAACAAAACAGACGGCAACAGCTCGTTACAGACGAAACACCTCGACAACCAGGAGAAATTAAGAAAATGCTAATCAGGCATAAACTTACAAATAACAAAAGACCCCTAAACACCCTAAAAAGACATTTAAACAGGAGCTTTAACAACGGAGAGCAGCTCCTCCACATGCTGCACACATTCATAAAATATTCAGAAATACAGTGAAGTCACAAACAGAAACCATCAGTGAGGCCGCTGCGTTCAAACTCACCTCTGTCGAACTCGTCTGGAATCTGTCAGGGACACAGAAAAAAGGGACAGTGATTAAAATCTCTTCACACAACAGTTGGCTGATAATCAATCAATAAATCAATCAATAATTAGGGTTTTGTGTTGACGGCAAACGCGTCAGCATCACATCTGGACCGATCAGAGCGTGTGATGTGACGACTCAGCGTTTATATTTGCCGTGATGACAAAACACAACAAATCAATCAGTTTACGATTGATAAGAAAGCAGCGAGAGGCTGCAGGAGAATCACACGGCTGATGATTCATACAACAGTGTGGGAATAATGAGAGTCAGCAGCAGCTGCAGACGTTATAAACTAAAATGAAAACAATCAAAATAACTAAAAACAAAATGAGTAGCAGCAGGAAAGGAGGGAAGAGAAGAGAAGAAGAAGAAGAAGAAGAAGAAGAAGAAGAAGAAGAAGAAGAAGAAGAAGAAGAAGAGAAAGAATGAGGAAGATGAATGGAGCTGCAGGAAAAGGAAGAAAAAACGAAAGTATAAAAGGAGGAAGAAAAGAAAAAACAGGAAGCTGGCGAGGAAAGAGTGATTCGGAGAAACATGAATGATGATGGAGGTGATGGAGGAGGTGGTGGAGCAGACAGGGACGGTGTTGGGCTCCACCTGGTGGCCACGAGGCAGAAGAGCAGCTGTGTTTTCCACACAGAGTCCCTGAATCAACACAATGAAGTTTTACTGCTTTCACAACAAAAATAAGTGAGTAAAAGACATGAAACCTGATGGATCATCAGCTGGTTGAACAGACTGAGAACAACGTGTTCGACAATAACAATAACCCAGAAACACACCAGGCTGTTGAACGGGCCGATCACTCTGAATCTGTTAGTTTTGCTGTGATCTTTGTCTTTCTTCCTTATTTCAATCAGTGAAATCAATGTTTCCTCTCTGGTTCAAAGCGTTTGTTGGACCTGGCTGGTTCAGGAATCAGTGCGGTGTCCAAAATAAATTAAAAATCTGATTCTATTAGATGAGAAAACATCTACCAGTGATAGGAATAAATATATACTGGGTATGACTTCAGTGTTTAATGATTAAGAAACATTTCTGCAGTTCTCTATCAGACTGAACGACTCAGGAAAAGGACTGTTGTGTCTTCTTTTACAGTGAACTCAAACAGAAAACACGACGCTACGAGAACGGTATGCAAACTGACGGAGCAGTGAAAAGAAGTCATTAGCAGGGAGCCAGCAGCTCACACTCGGGGGTGAATTGGTGCGAGGGGCAGAGCTCAGCTGCTGCCGGTGGTGTTGTGATGTGTGGCTCGGTGTGGACGGAGGTGTGAAACTGGCCGTTAAAAGCTCATCGACACCTTGAGACGACTGCAGATCTGCAGCCGGGAGAGCAGCAGGGGGACGGGTTCCCACACAGCAAACACCAGCCAGCTACTGGAGCCAACACAATCATCTGCAATCTAAACTAAGAATATCTGGATAAGAGAACTAGATGCTTTAGATAAATATGTTCAAAAGCTTTTTTCCAGCCTCCTTCACCCTAAATTCAGTCTCATGATCGATCACCACACGTCAGGTCGAGTCCCGCAGCGACACCTCGCAGGCTGGCACACTTTGTCGCACCTCGCTGACACAAGTGTGCACTTTGAAGAGGAACAACTGTCCAGCTCGGACACATGGAGTGTGAGATAAGTGTGCCGACTCCACAGCACCTCCGACATCACAAGACGTGAAGAAGCTCGACACGAGTATCTGAAGTAGAAGAAGAAAAAGCCATACAAGCGCTGAAAACACTCGTTAATTCAGCCAATTAATGGCTGATCAGAGCAGCTGATCGTCACTTTGATTTCTGAGAAACTGACGAGCAGCTGAATTAAACCTCTGAAGGCATCGAGTTTGTACTGAGACTAATATTCCCCTCAGATGGAGCTCAAGCTAACTTCCCACACTTTCAGCTCACAGCCTCCGGAGAGGAGTTTGAAAACAAGAAGATTTAGAGCCGATGTGTCCTTTGAAGAGCGTTTTCCCAGAGTTTCTCCTCTGACAGCTGGGACCTGAGGGTGAGGACGGCGGGGGGAGAGGTGGGAGAAGTGTGCCTTGACTTTGAAGTGCTTCAGTCTGCCTGTTGGCTAGACAGGATACAACCCGAGGGGTTTATAACGTGTGACGACGGGAAGGAAAGATCTTTACAATACAGCACGGAGCAGAAGACGAGTGCTGGTTCCCGCATCGGCTCAACACTTAACAGCACTTTCATTAAGTGTGTTGATCTCACAGCATCTGCACATTAAAATCTTGACCCGACATTCATCATGAAACAAGACATTTATCTTAGAAACCGCTGCAGTGTTTTAGCTGAAGACGTGTCCCTGCATGCAGAGACCGTGACTGAAATGAAAGAGCAGCAAACTGAAGAAGTCGGCACGGACAGATCAGGTCTCAGGACCGCCAGGATTGGCTGCTAATCACTGCAACTCAACAAATAACCGTCATACTCTCACATCACATGACCGCCTCCCTTCAGAGGAGAGGAGGAGATGATCCCAGCATCAGAGGAGCCCATCGTCATGAACCTGTGATGCAGAGACTCGGATCTCCTTCTCAGGTGGAAATCAAATTCCATCTGGAATCCGTCTCGAAGGCTTCTGTGTTTGGAGTTCAGCACGTGTTCGTTACTTCTCCTGCTCAATGTTGCTATTTTAAATCATTGTTTGAGTGGCATCCTTATATAATAATCTTTATCATATCTAAAAAAAATGGAGCTGAAAATACTGAACAAATGAATTACAAGCAGTGAGAGCTTCACATAAACTGCAGCAGTGCCGCCACCTTGTGGCAGAAAGTGGAACAGCAGCGATGGCTTAAAGGCCAACACGGTCATCTGTCATCAGAACACAGCAGGAAAAGTTGGAGGAGAGTTCAACTGTTTCAAAATCTCACACACGGGTCACACATACTGAGAAGCTTGTGTGTGTGTGTTCTGATACCGGACTGTTACTGAGCCCGTTCCACACTGAGATGATTGAGGAGACCAGGTTCAGAGAGCAGAACAGAGGAGCGTCTGCTCTCATTAGCTGGAGCTCGTTACAGCGAGGCAGATATCTAGCATGCTCGATATTCAGCTCACGCTGACGAAGCGGCAGCCGTCGTTGACAGGAGCATCCGAAAACCCTAAATCTGGAAGCTGGACAACACGGCTGAGACCACACACACACACACACACACACACACACGCACACAGACACACACAGACACACTCCTGGCACTGACTGCATCCTTTGAACTACGTTTCCCAGACTAACAGCTCATAAACAGCTCCGACACATGTTGCAGTCCCGTTTAGAATGAGAAGACGAGGAGCGGCCTGAGGATGAGGAGGTGAGATAAGTGTGCCGTTTGAAGGTCCTGACGAGCGGCACAAGGCGGCTGCAGCGCCGACGTGAGAAGTGTGTCGTCTGATGGGAGCTGGATGCTCCCGACAGGAAGTCCAGGTAAGATAAGTGTGCTCTTTGAAAAGGACGGGAACCAAGAGGAGACAAAAAGACGGCTCAGCGTTCCCACAACACATCACAGCTTCAGCTCAACCCCCCAAAAAGGATTATGTAGGATTATGAATGTCAGGATGGTTTCTCCTGCTGGTTATCAAGGAGGAGGAGGAGAAGAAGGAGAAGGAGAAGACTCGTTTCAATAGACAAAGAGTTTTGAAGCACAGCTGAATTCTTGTCTTGGCCATGACGTCACTGGAGGCTCCAGTTTGAGGTCATTCTTCTCAGTTTCTCTCTGGACGACTCTTCTTTCCCGGGCCGGCTGCTTCAAAGTCATTATGACAAAGACCACTTAGCAGGAAGCCGTCCCGACACGTTTGGCTCTTTGGTACCAACAAAAGGAGGCTAATGTGAGAGAAGTGTGCCCTTTGAAGTGGAGCGTCTTCCCACACCAACACCTCCAGCAGCAGATCCTGTCTGAGAGCTGAGACCCTCAGACCTCAACATCTTATCTGAATAAAGGAATCTTTGAGAAAAATGGGACAATTTGGACGATTAGTTTGGATATTGATGAGTTCTTGACTTCTTTAAGACATCCTGAAGAAGCCTGATGACGCAGAAGCAGCAGTTAATGTGGCATCTTAAAAAATATGGTCCACACGGAGGCCAAGAAGTCAAGATGTGCTGAAACTACAAACACAGACGATGTATTGCGCTTTCCCCGTGTGAATTTTAGCTAATCATCAATGCTTGTAAACAGCTACATCATCCTAAACACGCTCATGTTACATCCATCTCTAAAATCCAAAATCAATAAACCCACAGCAGAAGAATAAAGTCGGTTCTTTCAGCTTGGCTCCACATTTTGCTTCCAGTGTTCAGAACCAGCGTAGGAGGCCTCGGATCTCACTGCTGATGACTTCAGTCTTTGTTTTTTATCAATCTCTCCAACCTTGTGATTTAAGGAGACATTAACTCAAACATCCTTATAAAGACACTTCAGCTACAGAGACGGCAGGTCCAGTATCCGGGTGGCACGCTGGTCCATACAGTAGCACTGGTGTGTGGTACATGAGGAAGTGGAGGTCGTTAGCGTGTGGAGGTGGGATAATTGGGCTCTTTGATGTTCCTGCCTTTCCCAAAATCACAGCTCAGACGGACCTGATGTCTCAGCTACCTGTCGAGTGTGCTGTGGCTCTCTTACTGTATGACAATGAACAACAGGAGGTGACGTAAGTGTGCTCCTTCCTTTCCCGCGCAGACGCCTCTGACAGACGGACACACGTCGCAGCCGCCTGTGATGTGTGTCCTTTACAACAGGAACAGGATCTCCTACCTGTGAGGCGAGCGGAACGCCACCACACATCAAAAAGGATGAAATGGGAAGAAGAAGAAGGCGGCTGAGATTCACGTGAGCGCGCCGAAGTGTGCCGACACAAAGCGGCCCATCAGCTCGGCTCTGGTCACACGCGAACGTCCCATCAGAGACCGAACAGACGGCTGAATGTGTCCTCACTGTGTGGACACAAGCTTTTAAAACCACCCGTCAAACACAGTCAGACACCGACAGGTAATGTGTGCAGAACCACACCTGGAGGAATGGTGTGTGTGTGTGTGTGTGTGTGTGTGTGTGTGTGTGTGTGTGTGAGTGTGTGTGTGTGTGTCAATACAACTTACCATGTTTCCTTGTTCGTCCACTGAATTACTGCCTAAAACAGAGAGAAACACAGAAGTTGATCAGCTGTGTGGAAACAGACATTATTTTTCACTGAGTTTGTTGGACAGCTGAGATCTAAAGTAAAGAGCTCTGTACCGAACCTTTATGGTACCAATCAAAATGTCTCCACTGGACCGGATATCAAACGCTGACAGCTGTCATCCAACGTCTCGACTCTCAAACTAACAACGATTACTTTCATCGCCGATTGTTTTCTCGATTAATTGATTAGTTGTTCGGTCTATAAAAAGTCTGTCCACAAACCAAAGACACTCAGTTTACTGTCACAGACGAGGAAAGAAACCAGAAAATATTCACATTCAAGATGCTGGAATCATTAAAAAAACTGATTCAATCTGATTCACCAATTATCAAAACAGTTGACTACATTTTAGTATCTGACAACTTACAAACTAATCAATTAAATGCTGCAGCTCTGAACATCTGAGACTTATGAAACAGCACCAATAAAGACCAGATCTAAATAGTCTATGAATCAATTAGTCGACAGGAATCTAACTGGCAACAACATGAATCATTGACTCAAGAAAACATGTCAATCAGTTAATTGCAGCTGAGGACTTGCTGCTTTTCTGTTTTATATCATTGTAACCAACTTTGTCTCAGTCTTGTAATGTTTGTCACATCTGAAGAGCTTCCAAACTTTCTTTTTAAGTACTTAATCAATAATGAAACAATGAAATATGAGTCATACTTACAAGAGAGACAAAAAGGACAAAACATGAAATCTCCAGCAGCATCTTTTCAGTCTTTTCTGTTTCTTCAGAGTTTCATCGCTGTATGAACGAGCTGACCAACACTTACACCTGCAGGTATTAACTGCATGTCACCCAAATCTCGTGACAACAGAAAGAAAACAAAGTACTTCACAAACCTATCTGCAGGGAAACCACACAGAAACATGTGGACGCGAACATTTTCCAGCACTCGTCAGGTTATAATCCAACAATCTTCCTTCTCCAAAGAGTTAATCCACACGGCAGAAACGTGATTAAATTCCACAAATGTACAGAGCAGATTCTGATCCGGTTCTCCACATGTGCAACAGAATTATTCCACAACACGGATGAGATGAGGAAAGAGTTAGAGGAAGAGTTAAAAAGATGGTAAATATCCGACAGATCCAAAGTAGTCTGTGAAATAATAAAAATATATCCATCTTTCCGGCCATCGCTCACCGAGCGGCTGCTAACGAGGACGCAAAACAAACCGACTTCAAATAAAAGAGGAAAAATCCAAGCGTGATTTTATACCAGAATAAAAATGAAAACTTCAGGGCCTGACGATCAAGAAGACAGAAGACAGCAGCGGCTTCATGAGCGCAGCAGATGAAGCTGACAGACCGCTCGGCCTCTGCTGAGTTCGTCTGTGGTGATGAGTTTCCTTCACCGACTGCTGCTGAACGCCAACACTTCCTCTCAGCTGCTCAGAGAATCTGCTCACTTACTGACTCTTGTTTTGTGAATAAAGTTTCCAAAAAAGTCCTTCAAATGTCTTTGCTTAAAACAAAAAATTAAAAAAAAACTCCTAAAGCCTCAGACACCGGCTCTTCTTCCTCACAGGAAGTTAAAACTGGAATCTTTTCGTTGCTTCTCTCGTCACTGACTGAAAACTCAACCAGCTCGTTCAAACTTCACTCCTGACTCACATGAGTATTTTCTACCTGACAAACTGAAGATTTAAGCCTCTTCATTGCTCTCAGTCCGACTCATCTCTGCTGCTCACCTCACTGACAGCTGCTGGCTCCACCCACATGTGGGCCGTCCCTCTAAACAGGAAGCTGGGGGCGATAAACTAATCACACCCAGTGCTGACAAGAGGGAGCTTCTGATCGGATCAGCTCAGCCACAGACTCTTATTTTCTTAATTAATTGACTTATCTTTTGTCAATAAAAGCATCTGAGCAAACAAAAACACAAACATTTGTCTGGTTGCAGTTTCAAGTCTCAGTAAACTGGTTCTTGTGGTTTTGGACGGTTGGTTGGACTAAACAAGACGAATGAAAACATCACTGTGGGCTCTGAGAAACAACGTTTGCTTGTTTTTCTGACTTTAATAGTGCAAATAATTATTCAATTTACTGAAAAAATCAACAGTTGATTCTGTAATCATGACAATAAGTTTTGAAAGAAGAGCTGAGACAAAGAAAAACTGTCAATACCTAAAACTGAAAAGCTTTTTTCCTTTTAAAAATGATGCTATAATTGTTACATCACCAATTACATTTCTGTTGATCGTCTAACTGATTATTCAAACTATGAACATGGAGCTGAAAGCCTCAAATATTGATGCTTAAACTTTACAGAACAATAAATCCATATTATTGTGGATGATCCACAGCAGCACCGGCACTAATAGCTGTTTTAAGATCTGTTCCAGATTAAAGTAAGTGGTGAGAATGCAGCCGGTCCAGCCACGAGGCGTCAGCGCTGAATTACAGAGCTGAATGAACAGACAGATAAACTGACAGCGTGATGTTTCCGTTTGACCTTCAGTGACTCTTCTGTTCAACAGATTCACTGTCCAACAATCTGCATGTTTTCCATCAGGACGCCACATTAGTCTTTATACAAACTGAGCACGTCTGAGATCAGAACACCTGAATATTTCACTGGCAGAATAATCAGTTCACACACTTCTT
>CAEMYA010000712.1:178276-197799 GCA_903131615.1 Diplodus sargus | reverse complement strand
TCTGCTTCTTGTCGTCCTTCTGCTCTCCCTCCCTCTCACCTTCACCTCCCTCAGGAGGAGGCTGGCCCTGGACCAAAAGGAACATTTGACCACCATTAATGTCTAATTAATCATCAGTGTATTATCCCAACGCCAATCATTGACATTATGTTGAACTGCGGGTTGATTATTACCTGATTATTGTGATATCAGATCATGACTTCATCAACAATAGTAAGGCTGTAACTAGCGATTAGACTGATTAAATATTAACCTCTCACCTATTTAGAGATTAACCAGTTAACCTTCTAGTCTATAAAACTGTTTTACCAACAGTCAGAAGAAGTCTGCATATCAAAATGCCATGCTTGCTAATAACCAGTGACTGTCTGGTATTTTTAGTTACTGAAGATCAAACAAGAAAGAGAGGAATGAAGTCACAATAATAAAAAAGTCACTAGTATTTCTCTAAACCTGAGATCATAAACACAGTGAGGTGCAGAACAGTGCGAGCTTCATGCAAGCTGATCAAATCTGTATCAGTAAACCAAAGGTTATTTTAGTCTGTCCATGTTATTTATAGATCATCACAGATATTCAGACACTAAACAACACCAGCGTTTTAAAGAACAACATACAGTACATCCGACTTTTCATGATATTCTCTCACAAATAGGATATTTTGTTGTTAATGCACAAGAAGTTTAACCTCCATGTTATAACAAGCTACGAGGTTTCAACAGCAGGCAGCAGACGTTTGACTCAGTGGGGAGATTTCCACCTGTTTTTAAACCAAACCATGATGTTCTCCTCACCCTAACAAATACTTAGCAGTTATTTAGTGCCTAACAATACAAAATGTAGTTTCAACTTACATGTGACTTTCCAGAAACATACTTGCCGAACATTTATTCTGGTGTTTCGGCTGTTTATTCTAATTAATTAAAGTTTAAATCCGCCTAGGTTTATATGGTGGACGACTGTGTATATAGTTGTGTGTTTGAACTGGTCTTTACTGATGGAGATCCTCATGTTGACATTTTGTGGCTTTTATTATTTTATTATTGTGAAACATAGAAATATGTAGGTCAGTGGTGCGGTCAGGTTTTTCCATTCAGCGTCAGTTTGTAAGATAGAGAGTGTTTTGTCTTACTGTGTTTTAGCAGCACGTCAGACACACATGGTGTGTGTGTGTGTGTGTGTGTGTGTGTGTGTGTGTGTGTGTGTGTGTGCTACAGATTTGGGTTTCAGTGAGGTGGATCTGAACGTGGGGAGGAGGAGGAGGAGGAGGAGGAGGGGGTCTGTTCTGACCTTCAAACCAAACAAACCTTGGCTGCTAACACAGTTTATCTAACAGCTCCTACAGATAACATGGAGCTCAGTCAGACACGGTTGGTTTAGTGTGTGTGTGTGTCTGTGAGGAGCTGATACAACCTCAACATTACAGAGAGCCACACAGAGATGACACAGGTTACAACAGCAGGGCTGCGGCTAGCTACATGCTAGCTGTCACAGCTAGCCATGATAACAAACCACACGCAAATTAACAGATATTCCAGTTAGGTAATGTAGCGACTGAGCTCAGGTAACGGCTGTCAACCAGGTGTGTCTCTGTCATGTGTCACAGAGAGACATCCAACCTGTCAGTCCAGTAAAAACGCATGCTACTGTTAGCTAGCTAGCCTGTTAGCTAAACTAATTCCAGGTTCATTCATTCAGCAGAATGCGGGACATGCGCAGAAAGGAGCAAAAATCTGACAGTTATGAAGCTGACATTTGTCGTGACACAGTAAACATGTAACACAGTCCCGCTGTGTCCGCCTGTCAGGTAAATGTTGAGATGTTAGCTAGCGTTCAGGACAACCTGAGGGGGGAATGTCACAGAAGTAGCTCCGATTTGATTTAGATGGGCATCTCGTGTGGGCGGGGTTTAGGTCCGAGCCTCGAGCCGCAGTGTGTTCGCTCTCCCCGCCAACACCGCTGGCTGCTGATACGCTACACAAATCGAGCGCACACGAGCGGGCTAGCTTCCTCACCTGGCTCTGCTGCTGCTGCTGGAGCCTCTCCTGGAGGATAGCCTGAGCCAGTCCGCCCGTCGCGCTGCCTGTCCCGGCCGGCGGCTTGTCCGTGGACAGCGTCCGGACGATATCCACCACGGCCGGGGAGGAGGCACCCGCCGCCCCGCTCCGGAGCCGCAGCAGGCCCCGGCTCGCCCGCACACACATGGGGAACACAGACGTAGCCGACATGTTGGATAGCAGCTCAAGCTGCCGGCGGACGTATGTGAAAAGGACAAAAGCAGCCGATTGGCTGGGGCCCGTTTGAGTGGCAGGCAGGAGGAGCGCTGAGAGCAGCGAGAGGCCACATGGAGAGGGAGGTGGGCGGGGCGTAGAGCGTCTGGCCCAATCAGAGGCAAGAGTGAGTCTGACCTTCGGTTGCGACAGAAAACTGCCATGATGGTTGATGGCAAAGTGCCCAAAGTCTGCTCAATTATATCACCTGTATGAAAAACATGCCAGAAAAACATCCTGAAACTACTTTAACATGTCAGTACAGGAAATATAAATAAAAACCTGAACTCAACCCGAGTTGAATGTGTTTCTGATATGCTGACAGTTTTATTTGCCAGGTATTATACAAGCAGTTTGACTCTCAACATACAACTTATACATACTGTGAAGATGCAGCTTACAGGTCACAGTGCTGTAATAACACTGTATGAGTAATGTGCATACATGGGCCAGAACGTGTTTTGATTATGACTGGTCAGGCAGGCTGATTCTGCTAAATAAAAGGCATTTTCTCTGAAATCACAATATTAAATCTCTGGATTTTTTGGAATTTGTTGTCACTAAAGTCTAAACTGAACTGGTAAAGAAAGCTTTTGGGTTTTCTTCACCCTCTGCATAGAACAATCTGGAGTGATCTCATTGCACCACTGAACTCTTCTCAGTCTTTGTGTTTATTTGTGTGTGTTTCTCTGCATTTTAATGTTGCTGCCATTCTCAGCCAGGTTGTGAAAGAGATCCACCCACAATGGGATTAACTTGTTAAATAAAGGCTAAATAAAAAACAAAAACATTTCAAGCCAATATTATTGACTGCAAAGGTGAAAAATAGTGTTCAGTCCATCTAAAATATGTATACTAAAGTCCCACAGCTCCAAGTTATTTATTATAACGATAACAAAACATGCAGAAATAAATGTTAAAGTTCAGTCTTTAAACACTTAGCATGTCATTTATCTGTGGTTTATTTGTGCTTGTTTTCTTCTCACTAACACCAAATCATGTTTACACTGTTTATATGCCTCAATATGAGGTGAAATTAAAATAGCTTTCATTTTGTAAACATGTCTTTTTATTGGTTCAACAACAAACTCTCACTATAGGATCACACCAGCCTGTCAACATGTTTTAAGCAGAGTGACATGTATCCTTCAGGTGTGAGACTGAGTGTGTCATGGCAGAGTTGTCTTTGTTTAGTGATATCAAGTTTGGGAGAAACACATTCACTTCGCTTTCATTTTCTGTTTGAGTTGTGTGAAAACGTTTACGCAGACTCTCTACAGTTTAACTAAACGGGAGACTCCTTTATGAAGACGGTACAGTTTGGATACAGTTTGTAGGCTGCGTTCATTTGCAGTCATCTTCTTTTTTTTTTCTCTTTAAAGTTGCTGAGGATGAATTTGATCTCCTGAAGTCATCTTGTCTGCACCCTCATCAGACTGGCTCGACCAGTTCAGTTGAGTGTTTCCCAGCAGACCGCACAGACAGATGACTCAGAAAGGATACGCAGCAAATCTCATCATTGATTATGGACGTAACTTTTCTTCCGACTGGTGGGATTGTCCTACTAAGATCACTGTGAAGCTCAGGCAGACATCAGGACACAGATGACCTGTTGGAATGACGGACATTCACAGGCCAAACTCGAGTGAGTCTTACTCAGTTTAATTTGGGGAAATCCTCTTTATTATTACAGTCTCTTTACCTCAATGATATGTTGTTCTTTTTGAGTATAACTCCCTAATTCATGTAATCTTCAAGACAAAAACAAAGACACTTAATGGTTAATGGTGCAGAAGCTAACATACTTTCTTTTTGTATTTTTACTTACAGGTGTGGCAGCGTGTTCCAGCTGCAAACGGTACAGTCAGCTGCAGTGACTACAGTTCACTGTGTTTCACACATGAGTGTTTATTATGGTTGGATTTAGCTGTGGTGGGACAAGCAGGTTACATCAGTATAAGCTTCATAAGCTTCAATTCAGAGTCAAAGCTGTTGTTTTTCCTCTCTTTATCAGCACCCAGCACAAGAGACCAGACTCCTCTGAACCCAGTCGTGTGTCCTTGAAGAGTGACCGCTCTATGCGTCATCCTACTGCTTTCAAAGATGGAAACGACTCTACTGATGAAAAGTAAGGATTTAAAGCTGAGTTTCAATCACTGAAGCACACTGCTTTTCATAGGCTACAGCAAGGTGTGGTCTGGTTATGCCGGTTGTTTCCTGACAGCCTGGCATCCAGAATTTACAACTGCCTCTTATCCTCTATTATTAACAACACCTGTTGTTTGTCTGTGCCCTCCAAACAACTCATCTGACCATTTTCTGATCCAACAGCCTTGTTGACTAGACAAACCTCATCATCAGACAGGAATATTTATTTTGGTTCCATGGTGGTGGAAAATCTCTCACTGTTGAACCTTTTCCACCAGCACTGAACCGGTTCCATTCTGGTTCATGCACCTTATCTTGAACCATTTCAAAGCATTTCAGCCAAAAATAAACGTGTTGATGGTGCAACCTTGATCACAATGGTTCTGCTCACAACTGGAGGAAATGTGGGCTTGCTCGATTCACAAGTACCACGATTTCAAGAATCTTGAACAGAATTGGTTCAAGTAAGTAGTGGTGAGTAAGTCGATCATGATTATGGCAATAAACTTCTCCAGGTATGGTTAAGGTTAGGCTAATTAAAACCAGGTTAGTTAAACAATGTGGTTATAGTAATGATACTTGATAGAATGAAAACGTTTATCTTCTGCTTTAAAGTTCTATGAGCTGTATTCATCAAGTAGTTATGTTTTTCTGTTGTTCTACAATGCTGTTGTTTTTCTGGTGAGGACAGCCTCTCTTTTTAACGTGATTAACTGTTTTGTCCATCCTGTGGTACTTTTAGAAACCATCAGGAGAGGCCAGAGTCCCCTGAACCCACCTGTGTGTCCATTAAGAGCCACCGCTCGATGCGCCATCCTATTGCTTTCAAAGATGGACACAACTCGACCGAACCCAGCTGTGTGTCCATGAAGAGCGATCGCTCGATGCGCCATCCTATTGCTTTCAAAGATGGACCCGACTCGACCGAACCCAGCTGTGTATCCATGAAGAGCGATCGCTCGATGCGCCATCCTATTGCTTTCAAAGATGGACACGACTCGACCGAACCCAGCTGTGTCTCCATGAAGAGCGATCGCTCGATGCGCCATCCTATTGCTTTCAAAGATGGACACGACTCGACCGAACCCACCTGTGTGTCCATGAAGAGTGACCATCCACAGTCTAATTGCCTCACATTAAAAGCCAGGTGCCCTCTTTCTAGACAAGAGTAATGATTTAAAAGCGATAATACATGAGATACAATTTAACAACCCTTATGTGAGTGTGCTCGTTACACATTATGCGTCATATTTCCTCCACAGAGACCCTCAGAAAAAGTCTGATGTTGCCACTGTTGAATCTGCCAGGAAGAATCAACCAGACCTGAACTCTATATTCATAGTATGCACATTTACAGCTCTTTGAAAATCACAGTATAACAACCATGCTACTTCAAATCTGCATGCATTACTGGTTAAAGCAGTATGGGTCGTCGTCAACTCATGCAGTCTTTCGTGGATGTGTCATTCCACAAAAGACTGCAAAAGATGTGTCACATTTAAAATGTGTGTAATTTTCTGTTCCAGTTGCTCAAGGAGAACATTGTCACCTTTGTGACAAACGAGCTGAAGAAGATTCAAAGGATTCTGAGTCCAGATTACCCAGACTGTTTAGAGGTTAGGAGTGAGGAGGAGGAGGAGGTCGGAGACAGTATGGATGAACAGCAGAGGAGGAGCTGCAAAGAAGCGTTTCTGAAGATCACACTTCACTCTCTGAGGGCAATGAAGCAGGAGGAACTGGCCAATTCTCTGCAGAGCAGTAAGGCACTTTAGTTTGCTGAAACAGGATAACAGTGGGTTCATTTCTACAACCTCCTATTAATGTGTTCTGAAAAACTTGCAGTGACTGCCAGAAATTTGTCAGCTATGGCTTTGATATGGCTAACCAACCATTCTTGACTAAGGACTCAATTTGACCTGCCCAAGATAAAATGACTTAAGACTTGCTTGTGATCTGTGCCAAATAACTTGAATCTGATGTCTGTTTATAACAGTAGTCGGAACAGTAGAGAGACTTAAGTGCATCTACAGGAAGTGCTTAAATAAGATCGATCCATAGAGGCCCCACCTCCCAGTCTAAGGGACTCAAAGGATCTGCCACTAAGACTCTGGTGCCTGACACCAGAGGATACCCCGAGAGGTGTCAAGGCCTCGATGGGTCAGAGCCTGGTCCCATCCACAGTGGAGCCTCCATGGGTTGGACTTGTTCCGTCATGTCCCATGGATGCTTGATCAAATTGGGATCTGGGGAATTTGGAGGCCAGGTCATGCATTTAGCTGTTTGTTGTGTTTCCTAGGCCATTCCTAAGCAGTTTTGGCAGTGTCCCCAGGCACAATGCCCTGCACGAGGGGGCATTGCAATATAATGCGTTAATGAATAATAAAAAAAGACTTGAGACTTGGCCCAAATGACTTAAGTCACTATGTGTTTATTTAATTGTGACAGTAGAGAAATGTCACAGCATCATTCGGAAGTGTTGGAACAAGTCCGAATCATGGAGGCCCCACAGTGGATTGGGCTTGGCACAGACCCACTGAGGGAGTCCTGTGGTGTCTGGCAAGAGTGCGCTGGATCCTTTGAGTCCTGTGGGTTGTGAGATTGGGCCTCCTTTTCTGGCACTTCCCACTGATACTCATGGGATTGGGATCTGAGGATGGAGAAAGATGTTTGAGGCCAAGTCAACACCTTGATCTTTCCTTGATCCTCTGGCGTTTCTTAAGCAGCAGCACTGCGCCATTGTTTGGGTGGGTGGCATGTGTCAAGTGGCGTCCACATTAATGCCAGGACCTGAAGTGTCCCTGCAGAACATTGCATTATATCAAGATGGCACTGAAGGTTAGGTTCACCAGGGCATCATGCAAGCTAGGACTACCACTGCTGAAACTCAAGGATAAATGAACTTTCCGATCTATCACATTACTGCCACTTGTATTGTACCATCCACCAACTACTGTTGTTGTTTCTTTGTTTAGAAACTCATGTCATCATCTGCCAGCGTAAACTCAAATCTAATCTGAAGAAGAAGTTCCAGTTTTTGTTCGAAGGGGTCGCTAAAGCAGGAAACCCAACCCTTCTGAATCAGATCTATACAGAGCTCTTCATCACAGAGGGAGGGACCGGAGAGGTCAATGACCAACATGAGGTCAGACAGATTGAAACAGCTTCTAGGAAAACAGCTACACCAGAAACAACAATCAAATGTGAGGACATCTTTACAGCCTCGCCTGGAAGAGATAAACCAATCAGAACAGTGTTGACAAAGGGAGTGGCCGGCATCGGGAAAACAGTCTTAACACAGAAGTTCACTCTGGACTGGGCTGAAGACAAAGCCAACCAGGACATACAGTTCACATTTCCCTTTACTTTCAGAGAGCTGAATGTGCTGAGAAGGAAGAAGTACAGCTTGATAAAGCTTCTTCATCACTTCTTCTCTGAAACCAAAGAAGCAGGAAACCACAGCTTCAACAAGCCCCAGGTTGTGTTCATCTTTGATGGTCTGGACGAGTGCCGACTTCCTCTGGACTTCCATCACAATAAAATCCTGACTGATGTCACAAAGTCAACCTCAGTGGATGTGCTGCTGACAAACCTCATCAGGGGGAAACTGCTTCCCGCTGCTCGCCTCTGGATAACCACAAGACCTGCAGCAGCCAATCAGATCCCTCCTGGGTGTGTTGACATGGTGACAGAGGTCAGAGGGTTCACCGACCCACAGAAGGAGGAGTACTTCAGGAAGAGATTCAAAGACATGGAGATGGCGAGCAGAGTCTTCTTCCATATTAAGACATCTCGAAGCCTCCACATCATGTGCCACATCCCAGTCTTCTGCTGGATCACTGCCACAGTTCTGAAGCATGTGTTAAAGACCGGAGAGGAAGGAGAGCTGCCCAAGACCCTGACTGAGATGTACATCCACTTCCTGGTGGTTCAGTCCAAACTAAAGAACGTCAAGTATGATGGAGGAGCTGAGACAGACCCACACTGGACTCCAGAGAGCAGGGAGATTATTTTGTCTCTGGGAAAACTGGCTTTTGAGCAGCTACAGAAAGGCAACCTGATCTTCTATGAATCAGACCTGACAGAGTGTGGCATCGATATCAAAGCAGCCTCAGTGTACTCAGGAGTGTTCACACAGATCTTTAAAGAGGAGAGAGGACTGTACCAGGACAAGGTGTACTGCTTCGTCCATCTGAGCGTTCAGGAGTTCCTAGCTGCTGTTCACGTCCATCTAACGTTCGACAACCATGGTGTCAATCTGCTGCTTGAGATGCAATCCAAATCCAAATGGTCTAGACTATTCAAGGAAACATTTGCAAACCTCTATCAGAGTGCTGTGGACAAGGCCTTGCAGAGTCCAAATGGACACCTGGACCTCTTCCTTCGCTTCCTCCTTGGTCTTTCATTGGAAACCAATCAGGCTCTCCTTAATGGGATGCCAAAACATAAAAGAAGTAGCTCACAGAACAACCAGAAAACAGTCCGGTACATCAAGAAGATGATCAGGAAGTATCGGTCTCCAGAGAGAAGCATCAATCTCTTCCACTGCCTGAATGAGCTCAAGGACCACTCTCTGCTGGAGGAGATCCAACTGTACCTGGCTTCAGGCCGTCCCTTCACAGATAAACTGTCTCCTGCTCAGTGGTCAGCCCTGGTTTTCTTCTTACTGTCATCAGATAAACATCTGAGCGTGTTTGACTTGAAGAAATTCTCTGCTTCAGAAGAAGGGTTTCTAAGGCTGCTACCAGTGATCAGATCCTCCAACAAATCTCTGTAGGCACAAAGATAAAAGAATAATTATTAGGGATGCATTGATTTATCAGCCAAACATTGGTATCAACCAATACTCATCTTGTAACTGCTATTGGGCTATTGGCAATCAAGATGATGCTCATTAAAGGTGTCAGTACTAAAAGAAAAGTCATTCTCATAGTGTAGGTAGTTGTATGGTGGGCTAAACAGGCTTTTAAACAGTTACTTTGCAAAAAATAATATTTCTAACATGAATTAACAGTTTTCTTTCTTATTAGATGACTGTTAGCATTGAGTCCTGAATGAATTGCTAGCATCCATGCCGTTCTAGCTCCATCAAATAAATGGCAAATGATATTGAAGATGGCATATTGGATAGGGGAAATTTCAATCACAATCACTTATGACTCCATTCTCAAAGGAAACCTGGCATTGGCAAACAAGGGGTGGAGATAAAACAAGCACAGGACTGTAACACAGAGGATCTCTGTTCGTGTCCTGTGTGAAACCACAAGTCAACTGTGAGTTATTTTTTCTGACAAATGTGGTTAACTTATGACACATTCATAACAAGTATGTCAGGAATGATCGTACTCAATATAAGTTTCATATGTAGCATATGTATTTTAACCAAATTCGTGATGTTTTCCAAAACCTGATCAAATAGTTTTAGCACCTTAACCAAACCGAACAGCAACAGTACGACAAACATTCACTAACAACAAAGGTCAAGAACAAGAAAAACAATCAGCATTGGCTATTGGCTAAATTGTTATTTTAAACATCTGTATCAACCCAGAAAATTCACAATCAGTGCATCCCTAATATATACATCAACATATGAATACTCAAAGATTTAACATATTTTAATGTTCAGATGCGTTTTCTACCTATTTTTCTTCAGGCTGAGTGACTGTAACCTGTCGGAGCAAAGCCTTGCAGTCCTGGCAACAGTTTTCAAATCCCAATCTTGCAGTTTGAGAGAGCTGGACTTGAGTAACAACAACCTGAAGAATTCAGGAGTGGGGTTGCTCTGCGCTGGACTGGAGAGTACAAACTGTAGACTGGAAACCCTTTGGTGAGATAAAGTTATTGTGTTTTTTGCAATTTGTTTTGCACAATCACATGTATTCCTCGTCTGGAGAGAAGAATGGGTTACAGTACAAATCAATGAACTCTATATCTCCCTGTCATGTTGCCCTCTGGGGGCCCTCATGTTGCCCTCAGCAAGTTTGTCCAGGCAGCCTTTCAGCTGAAAGGAAATTGTTTCATCTCACCTGTAGGTTGAATCAAACCGGTCTCACAGAGACATGCTGTGACGATCTCTCATCAGTTCTCGCCTCCGAGTTGTCTACACTGAGAAAACTGCACCTGAGTCACAACAGGCTGCTGAATTCAGGAGTGTTGATGCTCTGTGGTGGATTGCAAAGTCCACACTGTAAAATAGAAGATCTCAGGTTAGATCAATTTGGATTTTTCCTTATATTAATGTCTAATCTGCCTCTCATGAGCATGTTCATCTGAAGCATTGTTTGGTGCCTCTGACCTGGAGTTGTATTGTATAATGGATACTTCATAACTCAGACAAATGTTAGATGATTGATCTCTTCACCTTCATAACAAATCAGAGGAGGGGTGCAGTCAAACTAGACAGTTTTTTTATGTTGCAGCTTGATATTTATAGGTTGAACTTTCAGTTTTGTGTTGTGACCACCCTTTGCTTATGGTCTGGTATGGTTTAGGCACAGAAAATGTGGCTAATGATCAGGAAAAGGTAATGTTCAGACTTAAAATACCTGGTACCATCTTGAAAGGTGGTCTCTGACTGGGCGGTCTTCTTGCTAGTGACAGAACAAAACATGCAAAATCATTTTCTTTCTTAATTTTTCTCCTTCAGTCTGAGTTCCTGCTGTTTGTCAGAGAGTAGCTGTGTATATCTGGATTTAGTTCTCAACTCTGGATCCTCCAGTCTGAGAAAACTGGACCTGAGTATGAACTATCTGAAAGATTCAGCAGTGAAGCTAATCTCAGCTGGACTACAAAATCCGCGCTGTAACCTGGAAACACTCAGGTAAGGTTACGCAGTGTGAACACTACAATATTGGTTGCTAGATTTCTCATGTTGGTTTGTTTATTCACTTTAATCCTTGATGAAAAATATTTCATTTGATTCTTTCAGGCTGGAGTACTGTGGTCTGACAGAGGAAAGCTGTGGAGTTCTGGCTTCAGTTTTCAACTCAAAGTCCTCTCGTCTGACAGTGCTTGATGTAAGCAATAATGACCTGCAGGACTCAGGAGTGAAGCAGCTGGCTGCTGCACTAGGACGTCTTGGCTGTCGACTGAAATCTCTCAGGTGACAGTTCCTAAACCTTAACAAGAATAGAATTAAAACCTTAAACTCTCAACATGTGCAATAGTGCTCCCCAACACTGCCCTGCTCATAACTCTCTGTTCACTGACAAAAACTGATTCTGTCAACTTCTTTTATCTGACATTTTCTGATTCATTTAAAAAAAAAAAACGTAACTGCAATAACACAAGTTAACAAAGTCTCTGTTGGTTTCTTTGTAGCCTGTCAGGCTGTCAGGTAACAGAGAAAGGCTGTGATTATTTGGCTTCGGCTATGAGCTCCAACCCCTTATATCTGAAAGAGCTCGACCTGAGCTACAACCATCCAGGAGAATCAGGAGTGAAGCTGCTTTCTGCTAAACTGAAGGACCCACTCTGCAGACTGGACACTCTCAGGTATGCTGTTATTCATTTTTGTATGTCATTTTTGTAGCATTCTAGCCACATATATTAGATATTATTAGGCACTCATTAGAAGACATGAAAAAAACAATTCAATATTCATGTTTCTATGATAAAATATATTATGAAGCCTGACGTTGTTTACCACTCGCTTCAGGGTGGACAATGGAGGAGCCCAGAGGCTCAAACCCCATCTGAGGAAATGTAAGTATTTTATATTATTTGTGTGATTTCTCATTGGAAAGCCACTGCTGAAACAGTGATATCATCCATTCAGACCTTGATCTGCCCAACCTCACCTGAAACAAAGACAACCTCTGCCAGTATCAAGGGAAAGAGCAGTGCCCCCTGCCTATAGCCACATATCACAGCAACTTTATTCACTCTGTCACTTGGTATTTTTTCTCCTTCAGATGCCTGCTATCTCACACTGGACCCAAATACAGCCCATATTGACCTCATTCTGTCTAAAGACTGCAGGAAGGTGACAGGAGCAAAACTTTTACCGCAGTATGATAATTTCACAGGCCAAGTGCTGTGTAAAAACGGTCTGACTGGTCGTTGTTACTGGGAGGTCGAGTGGAAAGGATACGTGTCCATCGGGGTAACTTATAAAAGAGTCAAAGGAAATGGTGAGGACGCCAGGTCCTGGTTCCTGGTCGGCTCTAAAAATAAGTACACTGTCCTGCACAATGGCAAAGAAGCAGAGACATACAGTGTTCCCTTTGTGCTAAACAGAGTTGGAGTGTATGTGGACTGGCCTGCTGGCATCCTGGGCTTCTTTGAAGTGTTCTCGAACACACCGATACAGCTCCACACCTTCCACTGCACATTCACTGAGCCTCTCTACCCCGCAATTAGGTTCTGGTTCAAATCTGAGATGTTGGGGTGTTCAGCATCTTTGCGTGACCTGTAGGAAAGAAAGTGAGCTCTGAGCTAACCAACAACTGCTGACAAAATAGTTTGAGATGTACAGAGCGCATATAGAAACACTGTTAGATGACAAATAAGCCAAAACAACTCTGTATTACAAGACATATTTCATTTGTTTTACCTGGTACTATCTTAATGGTGACTTTGGGTCTTGGAATGAAGCCACATCGGGTTTGAAGGGTCAAGAAAAATATGAGCAGTCAGGGAATGAAGTAGGTAGAAAGAACGTTAAAACATATTTGACAGAGAAAAGGAAGGCTGTTGGTAAGATTATTATCCAGTTATCATCCAAAAGTGTCCCTATTAACATCGTGTGGCGTGTACAAGCTGACCAATCAGAGCAGACCGTATTCAGGAGGAGGGTCCTTAAAAAGACAGGAGCGACAGCTGCAGATGCGTTTTTTTGAGCATTTAAGCCTTAAAGTTTTGATACGTGTAAAAATTTCAACATATTTAATACATTCATAATTCATTCAACTTTTATACAAACATACATACCAACACTCTGCTATCCTGATCAGTGGTTAGCACACATAGCATGTGTCCATGCATGTTGTTTGGACTGCAAGGCTGGTGGTTTAAATCCTGATTGTTTAGCACTGCAGTGTTTTCACAACAGTTAAAATGTTTGCATCTCTGCTCATGGCCAGAGTGTATAGCACATGTCCAAACAGCTTTTTCGAGCTGCAGGTTGGATGGTTTGATTCATGGCTGTTTGGCAGTCCAATGGAAGGTTGTTCATTCCTGCAATTTCAGCTCTAAAATGTATTCCATTATATTTCAAGCTGTGCTATTTTTTTCTATTATTCTTTGTAAGCACATAATTCTTACATTGTAATAAGAAAAGTGACATCTACAAACTAGCTAGCTATCTGATGTTATGTTGCTGTTGCTGATTTTTGTTGATATGACAGTCTCACATTTTGATGTCATTTCAATGTTGCATTTCCTTCTTTGTCTTGTAAAATGTGATTTAAACACAAGCAGCTGCAAAATAAGTGATATAAGAGATGTCCGTTGATGTTTTCAGAGTTCTCAGTTATTGTCTGCAGCACTTTAAACTTTACCTTATTGTATTTTTTTGTTTATCCATTTATTCTTTGTTTAGTTATTGTTAAGTCTCTTAGTTATTGTTAAGTGTCATTGGGTACCCTGAAAGGTGTGATATAATATATATAGTAAAAACAATCTTACTATTCACAGAACGAACAGTGTTGGATCACTTAAACACGTTTTCCTTCTGTAACATGTGATGAACAAGTGATCAAACGGCCTGTTGGCCATTAACTCAATGCTCAAATCCACATTTCTTTTTATATTTGATGTTGTAGATTTGTTTTTTTTAATATGATATGACATTCACTGAGATGATGGTGACGGGGGGATTGATGGTCAGAGTGACTCTGTGCACTATTATGACTGTTTGTCCTGTTTGAGATCAGTGACTCTGCTATTAAAGTGCTGTCTGTGTGACCACACTGCGCATTGTGTTGACTGTATTTGACTGTCAGTTTGATATTCTAGTGATTATTTATTTTATTAATCACTTATACAGAGTTTCACACTAACCTCCAGAGGACGATTTAGAGTGAGGCAGAGAAGGTGAGTGTGAAGGTGGAAACAGAAGAAATTTAATATTTTGATAGCTTTCAAAATATACAGTATTCTTACACAATGTGACCACCAGAGGCCAGTGTGCACTCATGGTAATCAATAATAGATACATTACATGATTATAAACACTCAGTCAGCTGTATCAAATGTCAAAAAACATGCAGCTTACACACATTTGCAGCTGATGCATTAAAGCATTTCTAATCGTGTGTCCACAGTGTCCTCAGGTGGCCACAGAGCAACACTGCTCCCACTTCAGAAGAGACAAAGATATCGTTACACCCTTTGACCACCAGAGGGCACTGACACACATGAATACAAACACTCTCATGGAAACCAACTGGACCAGGTGAGAAAGCACCTGGGTGTAGTTCAGGACTGCAGCTCCTCTTTTCTGCAGCCATTAAATAAAAGCAAACAAGAGAAAGAAGAGAATATGATATTTTCTTGAATAAATGTGAGCTGAATCTCCTTCTTTTTCATCTCTTACTGTACTCTTCCTGTTAACCATCACTCTGAGCAGGTCTCAGCTTGAAGTTACCATTTCAGTCTATTTTTCTTTGTTACCCGAAAGGGTTTGGTCACCAAGTTGAATATATTTTTCTGGTAAATCCATTCTATGATAATAAAACAAACAAACAAACAAAAACAAACAATGTTGACCCCAGAAACTTTGCACACAGAATCTGACGTGTTAAATATGTAACTGAACTGCTTGATTAGTAATTAGATTTTCTGATTTTCTAGAGCAAAGGGTCTCTCTATTGCAATTTTGCAAAGTGGACTCATGTGCAGGTGTGACACCAGCGTGAGGTGAGTTAAGGAGGGCTCAATAAAGGGAAACTGGGAATGGAGGCGGAGGGGAAGGGGCTGGCGTGCGAAGAGGAAATGACAGCATAGCTGGCAGGGTTAGCTTCGAGGCCGGGCAGATGGGTTTTGATCCTGAGCCACAGCGAGGTGAAGGTAAATACACAAAAGATTCAGTCACCAGAATATAAAAACAATGATCCAGGGACAAAAAAAGGAGAGCCACGGTTAATTCACTGCAAACCAGACTGATGACATGAGGAACTGCAGGTTCAGCAGGTGTGTCATCAGTGGAGATCCAGCACAAGGGACAAAACAGTTTGTTCTTTGGTTGTGACAAGCTGAGACGAAAAACAAGAAAGTAACTGATATTGACAGACGAGTTAAATCAGGACTTCCACACAGGATGACCATGAAGTTGGATATTTCTTACTGAGCGTTCAGCTGGAGCTAAAAGACATTCACATATTTATTGATGCTGAAGCAGAAATCATTCAGACAGGATTCAAAACAAAGATGCTTTAAAGATGCAAACATGGCTTCAGTTTTAGCAGTTAACGATTCTACAAACCACTGATACGTCCAAGCTTGACATTTGTACCAAACACTGCATATCAGGTTCACATTAAATGATTACTAGCCACCTTTCACATCTGGAGGTGGAGTTTTTGTGGCATCAAAACCACGTTTTTTTACACAGAAGTTGGACCGTCTCCATCTCTGATCATGGCGACTAAAACAGGTGTTCTTGTTGTCTTCCTAAACCTAACCAGGTGAACCTAAAGAGAATAAGCACAGCGAATTTAACCAAAACAAACACAAAGTTGCAACATAAAGAAATGTTTAGTTTTGAATTTAACTGTGGTTCTGCAGAAACGTCCTTAGCAAACATTTATTCTGGAGATTTGATTAATTCAAATTCAGAAAGACAGATGAAAATATCCATCCATGTTTCACTCACATTTACTGAAAAGTCCTCATCATTGTCTCTAAATGTGACTGTTAGAGGTGCTGACAGCTGCATTGGTCACCTGAATCACAGAAAACTGTGTGGAAGCCAAAGTCCAACTTCCTGAGAAACAATTTTTTGACAAGAGGGCAGCCCAGCTACAGCTTGTCTGTTCGAGTCGGGCCTTTAGGAAACTGGGTCACTGCTCTCTGTTTGCAACTCACAGGATCTGTAGAGGAGCAGGTTCTCTTTACTCAGCACCAGGTCTGAATAAAGGGAAGATCCTGGTCTTCGCTTTGAGCGCTGATGAAAATGATAAACTCCCTAGATGTGATGCACTCTTTGCAAACACACATCTTGTAAAGGAGTAGATCAGAGTCCTATCATCCACGTCGTAGAAACAGACCAACCCTCCTTCGTAGTCCACAAACACTCCGACCTTCTCGGGGTTTTTAGACAAGGACAGGACGACGGGAGGATTAGCGTTAGCCTGGCAGCGTCCCCAGTACGACCCCAATGTCCAGCATCCGTTTTCAGGGCTGAGGGACAGAGCGACATCCTTCCTGTTGATGGACTCTCTCGTCACTCCCACTTCCCAACTTTCTTGACCTTTTAGCAGAACTTCGTAGTAGAACCTGCCGGAAGAAAACCCCTTGTTTCCGAGAACATAATGATAAAAATCAAACCTCACTGGTTTGTTGGGGACTCTCCTCTTCGCGCCTCCATCCCTCACTTGTTTCCTGTCCTCTGAGAGGATGAGGGAGGGGTGTGCCGTGTTCGGGTCCAGGGTCACATTTATTGCAAACTGACTGGGGATTATCCCAAGATCAGCATCAAACAACTTCTCTGCTTGCACTGGTTCCTCACCGGTCTCCTCTTCATCTAACAGACTGAGTTCTCTGATAATGTTTTCCATCTGTTCATCGAGCATCTCTTCCATCTTGGCCACCGCGCTCCTCACTCTGTCTAGATGCAGGAGACGGTGTTTGGTCGTTGAACGGGTGGAGATGGATGGAAGGTCCTGCAGGAGCCTAAAGTCGTCCTTGGTCTTTGAGAGCTCCTGTAGCTTCACACTCGTCCGGTTGTCCTCGTCGATCTCCAGCTGCAGTTGAGTGATGAGTGCTTTGGACCGCCGCTCTGCTGCTCTCTGCTTCTCCTCCAACAGCTCCATCAGCTTCACCTTTCTGGACTCCAGAGCGGTGAACGCCTTGATGGTTTCTGCCTTCGTTCTTCTCACTTCCTGCTGATCTTGCACCATTGAGCTCTTAATCACACTAACCTTGGTGCACTTCTTGCTCAGCATGTTGCTGACCTTTCTTTTCATACGCTGCAGCTTAGTTTTCCTCTCCTTAAACTCGACCTCTAAAGAAACATACTCGTGCATCATGTGGTCATTCTTCAAGCACACGACGCACACACAGCTCTGCTCTGTCCTGCAGAAGAACTCCATCACCCTGCCGTGTTTCTTGCACACCCTGTCCTCCAGGCTCGACACAGGGTTGATGAGCTGGTGCCACTTTAAGGCCTGGACTGTGCGATGAGGCTCCAGGTGGGCGCTGCAGTACGAGGCCAGACAAACCAGGCAGGATTTCAGAGCCTTACGTTTCGTCCCGTGGCAGAGGTCACAGGGCACCTCCTCAGGCCCGGCAGGTGAACTGCAGATATCACCTGAAGCTGCCATCCTGTAAACCTCCACCTCGTCTCTGAATTCTGTGTTGACTCGCAGCTCGGGGGCTCTATGGAAGCCCTCCTTGCACAGCGGACACCGGCTGACGTCACTGACGGCCCAGTACCCTTCGATGCAGGCCTTGCAGTAGTTGTGTCCGCAGGGGGTGGAGACGGGCTCAGTGAAGACCTCCAGGCAGATCGAGCACAGAAACCGCTGTGCAGACGGGGAGGTGTTGAGTGCTGAGGCCAAAGAGAGAAGGACAGAGTAGAAACATGGTCATAAAGCTGACTTAGCTCATCCTGAGAGGACGTAAAGGAAACTAAACCGTCCATCGAGTGTTTGATTGGAGAAGTTTTCGTGTTTTATCCAAATCCTTCAGTATTTGTTCCCCTCGTGTGTCCTGACTTCAGTTTTCGTTTCTCCTGAAGTGAACTGTAGCTCAGTTCTGCTGCACTTTGAGCTCTTCGTTTTTAGTTAATAATTACACCGATCTGTCGCTGTGATGCCAGAAAAAGACAAACTAAGCACAAGTCATGTTATCATGAGGAAAGTTTAGCGTAAAAGAAGATAAATTGATGTTATTACAACGTAAAATGTATCATATTATAGAATAAAAACCCACTTTTGTTTTTGTTTTGCTGATCGACCCTGAACAACATCTGATGACGTCACCGCGGTGCTCAAACATGAATCTCACTGTACCGACACAGAAACAGTTTGTAAGATATCGTTCAGCCCGCCATCAGCTGCAGATTTATTGATTTCCTCATCAATGAATAATCTCAGTATGCATTCTGAAATAACAAGAAGTGATTTAGAGCAAATAAAAACACAAAACTCACCTGATTGGACGTCACAGCTGCAGTTTTCTGTGGATTACAGCAGGAGTCAGCTGGACGGACGTGAACACGCCTCCGTGATCATCTGACTGCACTAAACATTTATTGGACAGTGGGAACTTTTCAAGAAGTCGAACCCTTCGAGACAACTGAGGGGACGTTTTCAGAAAGTAAAGACAAAGAAAAGAGAAAGATAGATCGAATAAACACAATTTTCAATTCAGTAAAATCTCTAAAAGTGACTTTCAGGTGGAGTTTTGGCATCTTTAGACAATGTTGAGTTGTATTTAACTTTAGTTCATATTTATTTCACTGTTAACAAGCAATGAAACGCTTTATAAACTATTTATTAGTAATTATATATTGGAAAGTTGCTGCTGATGTTTTTTTTGCATTTACAGTCGCTTAATAACTGTCATTGTTTCTTAGCAGTCAAAGTACTAAATCTAATAACTGTAAATATACTATTTATTAATGAGAAATGCACAGATTTATACTTTCTTCTTAAGAAGGTTTTGGAAAGTTTGGCACAGTAATAATTTTTGGGGAGTTGAAATAAAAAGATTGTATATTATTTTTTTTTATCGAATAACAATGTTACTGCGCAGCTTTTATTCAGGAATCTGTTCATATAATTTGTGTTGTTTATGCTTTGTTTCTTAAATATAATCATCGCGTGACGTCAGCACGCTTCAGTGACGTGAACTGAATTAAAAGAGAGAGAGAGAGAGAGGGAGAGAGAGAGAGAGACAGAGAGAGCGAGAGAGAGACAGAGAGAGAGAGAGAGAGAGAGA
>CAEMYA010000712.1:155293-173407 GCA_903131615.1 Diplodus sargus | reverse complement strand
ATTCTCCTCCTGCACTGCTACTACAACATGTCAGTCCACCTTAAATACACACTAACATCTGAGATACCCGTCAGTCCACCTTAAATACACACTGTCATTCTGCTCCTGCACTGCTACTGCAACATGTCAGTCCACCTTAAATACACCCTGTCATTCTCCTCCTGCACTGCTACTGCAACATGTCAGTCCACCTTAAATACACACTGTCATTCTCCTCCTGCACTGCTACTGCAACATGTCAGTCCACCTTAAATACACACTGTCATTCTCCTCTGCCCTGCTACTACAACATGTCAGTCCACCTTAAATACACACTAACATCTGAGATACCCGTTAGTCCACCTTAATGCATACTGTTGTAACACATTAAACACACACCGCTACACAACCCTCAACACTACACACCGTCATACCACCTTAAATACATGCTGTTACACCTCCTTCATTAAAGGTGCTATCAAGCTGTCACACTCCCTCCACGCGAGCTTCACTACACACTACCACCTTAAACCATGTCAGAACCTTTGTGCAGAGACTGTGGAACATCATACCACCTTAAATACCCGCTGTCACTGCGCCAAAGACTACGATATACCACCTTAAACACACCGTTTGTCTGTGTTGACATGTTGTTGTTGCTGCTGGATCATTAACCATCAGAACTTTACTCAGTTCTATAAATATTTGAGTTTTATTACTTTGTGCGCAGTGAGAATCGTTCAGTTTGTTGTCTGTGTGTTCTGTTCGGCCCGACACGGGCACACAAACACAGTCGGTACACTCAGTCCGCTCTGATCCAAGATGGATGAAGTGGAACAAGTAAAGAATCTGTGAGAAACAGCGAGCTCAGAGGACGTCAGCGCACACAGTCGTGTTCTGATCCATCAGCAGCTCCGAGCAGCTCTGAGGCCGCTGCTGTGTGGACGACGGGCTCATTGGTATTCATCAGACGGACCCGGAGGAACCGACTCCATTATACACTGTGTGTGTGTGTGTGTGTGTGTGTGTCCTCAGTTCAATGAGCTCGTTTTAACCAATTACTGACTCGTATTTATTCTTTTCCTGCTGATCCAACAAATACATATCAGATCAAATCTGAGTTACAAGCTTTATTTTTACTTGTTGAGTATTTTGTGTTATTTCCATGAAAGAAGCTTTTCATAGTTGGTCAGTAAAGTCATCGGACTCGCTGCCACACAAAGATGATGTTACCACAGTGAGAGCTCGGCTGACGGACGGACTCTTACATTAAAGAGGTGGTTCTGGTTGAAGGACTCCTGCTCTGTGGAGCTTAAACTTTGTTGTCAGGCTGATTGTTAGTCAGTGAAATGAAATCTGCCTCTGCGCTCAGACTGCAGCGCTGGCAGGAAGAGAAAGTGCCGAGCTCACGGCCGACTTCTGATCTGATGAGGGGACAGAAAACTTTTGGCATCTCCACTCATCTAGTTCTGGTTCTACTCTTCCTCTGCTCCTCTTCACGGTCTAACTGTTTCTTTCCTCCATCCGTCTCCAGCCTTCACCTTCTTCGACCCAAATGACCCGGCCTGTCTGGAGATCCTCATGGACCCTCAGACCACCATCCCCGAGCTGTTCGCCATCGTGCGTCAGTGGGTTCCACAGGTGCAGCACAAGATCGATGTCATCGGCAACGAGGTGAGAAACACGAACATCAATGCTAACGTACCTTTTATTGTTTTACAGCGTGAAGATTTGCAGCTTTTCTTCATCATCAATCCTGTTTTTGTTTCCTCACTACGAGCTTCTTCAACATCGAGCAAAATCAATCAGACTTTATTTATCAGACTTCCTGCCTGGTGGAGTCAATATTCTACATCCATCAGTATTTAGCTCCTCATACGTCTAGTAACATTTTAACATAAAAAACAAACAATGATTCAGTCATCAACATTTCTTAACAGACAGAATTACAAGTCAACAAAGAGGCTGAAGTGATCAACACAGGTAACAGATGTAAAGACTTGGAATGTCTTTCTCCATCATTTGTTAGCAACCGCTAACTGTTTTTAACACATGAAGAGCTTTTTAAATAAACTGTGGGGATTTAATGATGGATTTTGTGTTGGAGAACAAAACGTGTCAACACTTTATTTCAGGAATTTAAGTGAAAACGCGTTGAAAAAATGACTTTGAGACGAGAGAACAGGACGTGCTAACATGCTAACTGACTGCTGCCACCTGGTGGTGCGGAGAGTTATTTCCTCTCACGCAGGTGTCACGTTTACGAGTCAGTTGACCTTCAGCTGTTGTTGTTGTTCAGCTTTTCGGCTGAGATGCAGGTGATGTGAGCTTCTAGTTCTCTGATGTTGGTTCTGTGTGTCTGGACCTTTAGACGAGACAGGATGTGAAAGATTCCAGTAGTCCATTAGAGAAATAGCCACTCCTAATCTGTTCTTAGTCTTTCAGATGACAAAAGGCACATTTAAAATCTGAGTTTTCCTGCCAGCTGGCTGTTAAACACAGAAGAAGCTAATGCTAAGCTAAAGAAGCTAACAGCAGCGCAGAGGACTGTAGCTCTCTTTTGTCCGGCGGCTCGAAACATTGAAGCAGTCGCAGCTGCCCCAGCCGTCCTGGCAGGAGGCCCGAATCCACACGCGGCCGTCATTGTCACATTGACCCAGATTCACACACGCACACGCACACACACACACACACACACACACACACACACACACACACACAAACAGATAATGAACAATGAAATCCCTCCGAGCAGCGTGGAGCCGGTATCAGACCCGTCAGAACAAAGCCTGAATGTGAACTTGACATTTCACATTTAATTATTTTATAATCATGGCGAGCAGGACCGAGCAGGACCGGGCTGGAGCGGTTTACTGCTTTCATGAAAAACTGTAGTATGAAAACCAACCGTCATCATACAATCGGCTTCAATATTAGTGCTATTAAAATAATATAAGAGATAGTATTAAGTCAAATTATAATAAAGGACAGACTGCTATGAGTCATCATCTGTGTGTAGTAAACAAACAGGATTTAAGCATAAAGGTATGAAAACATTGGGCACATTGAGACACACATCACCTCTGAAGTGACAGGCTGAATCTCCACACTGTCACTGAGACAAAGACACAAACTGGCTGCTAATGACCCAGTTAAAATGGCTGCATGGAGAGAGAGAGAGAGAGTGGTGCAGAGAGAGAGAGAGAGATGGAGAGTCACTGAGGCTCCACCGTGAGTCAGCAGGAAGCTGAGTCAGCCGGAGGAATCAACAACAAGGAGCGAAGCGACGTGACTCAGAGCGAGGACGAGCGACGGAGCGAAGCGTCAGACAATCACTGACATCCGTGTCGGAGCGCATTCCTGTAAACTGTGTTATAAAGAGCTGAGATAGAGTGTAACAACAGGTTCAGCTGCTGAAGTTAAAGGATCATTCCAACCCAAAAATGTTGATGATTGAATGATGAATGATGATATTAAGCCAGGTGAAGTGTCGTAGTCCACAGAACAGTTCTGGAGCAGAGCTGCAGCAAAAAACCCTCCAAGACTCCATTAAAACTTAGCAGAATCAGCTGTTAGCTTTTCCTGTTATCAGTGAACACGTGGATGTTCAGACAACTGTCACTGGATCAATGTGGTACTGAAGAGAACTTAAAACATGATGTTTCTAAGGCAGGTTCTGCTCATGTAAGGAGCGTCTGTTTTGACGTAGTCACTTACTTTCACCCCTGAAGGCCTCGTGCACTCAGTCCAGACTTGAGAATTGAGGGTATCGATTCCACAAACGAGTCGCCTGTTTTCCTTCAGCTGTTACGAACACATGAACACCTGCAGTGTTTGTGTGTGTGTGTGTTGTTAAACTGCTGTGCTTCGTGTTTCCTGTCTCAGATCCTGAAGCGCGGCTGCCACGTGAACGACCGCGACGGTCTGACCGACATGACGCTGCTGCACTACAGCTGTAAGGCCGGAGCTCACGGA
Source organism: Diplodus sargus (assembly GCA_903131615.1). Taxonomy (NCBI): domain Eukaryota; kingdom Metazoa; phylum Chordata; class Actinopteri; order Spariformes; family Sparidae; genus Diplodus; species Diplodus sargus. The sequence goes on along the minus strand of CAEMYA010000712.1, from coordinate 169,453 downwards.
GTCGGTAAGAGGTTTATTTGACTCCGTCTCAGTGAAATGATGAGCCTGGTCTGAGTGTTTATTCTAATTATGAACAGAAAATATCTGAAACCAACAAGGAAACGATTTTACTGATTATTCTCTCCTCACTCCTCAAAGTGTAGTCGAGTCAGGTCCATTTAATTTATAGTCTGAAACCATAAATTTGAATCTGTTCAATAAAGAACGCCTGCTGTCTTTAGACCCTCACATCACAGTAATAAATCCTCCAAATGAACCTCTTTAACAGAACCACAGAGGAGGGTTCTGTGTTTCAGGCCCGATACTGTTCTAATGAATCAAGTCAAACACAACCCGTCCTGGAGAGAGTCCGGTTAGTGCGCAGGGTGTGTTGGAGGTGGTCGGTTCTGTTAAGTCAGAGCTCCTCTCATTCCAGTTCTGGTTGTGTGTGCAGGCGACCCGGCGGCCGCACTGCGTCTCAGCAGTCAGCTGATCTCTCTGGGCGCCGACGTGAGTCTGAGGAGCCGCTGGACCAACATGAACGCTCTGCACTACGCCGCGTACTTCGACGTCCCGGAGCTGATCCGAGTTCTGCTGAAAGCGTCTAAACCCAGAGGTACACACACCGTCAGCTCCTCACTCTGTGTTTATGTTACCATTAATCATGGTCATTATTGTGTAATGAGGGACTTCTTCTTCTTCTTCTTCTTCTTCTTCTTCTTCTTCTTCTTCTTCTTCTGTGGTTGTCTCCTCAGTGCTGAACTCCACATGCAGTGACTTCCACTACGGCACGGCTCTGCACATCGCTGCCTCCAACCTCTGTCTGGGTGCAGTTAAATGCCTGCTGGAGCACGGAGCCAACCCCACCGTCCGGGTAAGAACGCCTCACCTCACTTTACCTCTGGAGGCAGTTTAAGGTGCAGGTGCCCCCTGATACCTGTAGGGGGCAGCACATCAGCAGAGGAACTGCTGAGAAATCATCAATATGCACGACAAATGTCAACAGGAGATACTGAAGATACCTCCTGCAACATTTTACACACATTTCTGCAGACACATCTCCGTAAACACACCTGTGTGATGTCTCCCTGCAGAACGATAAAGGCCTGGTCCCAGCAGACGTGGTTCCCGACCCGATGGACATGAGCCTGGACAAGGCCGAGGCGGCCATGGTGGCCAAAGAGCTGAGGCAGCTGCTGCTGGAGGCCGTCCCTCTGAGCTGTAACCTTCCCCGAGCCACACTGCCAAACTACGACAACATCCCAGGAAACCTGATGCTGTCGTCCCTGGGGCTGAAGCTGGGAGAGCGCGTGCTGCTGGACGACATGAAGGTCAGGGGAACAAACAGTGAAGTCAGCTGTGGTCAGGGAGGATCAGGGAGGATTGTAAGAGCAAACAAAATGCAGCGAACAACCTCAAAATGCAAAGAATGGCTTGTTTTGAGTTTACTGTCCTGTGTTTGAGCCACGCGTAACCTCAGTGCTTTGTCCCTCAGACTGGCACTCTGAGGTTCTGTGGCACTACAGAGTTCGCCAGCGGTCAGTGGGTCGGCGTGGAGCTCGACGAGCCGGAGGGAAAGAACGACGGCAGCGTGGGCGGCGTCCGCTACTTCATCTGCCCTCCTAAACTCGGTAACAGCCAGTCTGAGGCGTCTTCTGAGCACAAATCAGACCATCGTTTCTCTCTGAGGTTTCACTGTATTCGTCTTTTCTTCTGCCCTGCAGGGATTTTTGCCCCGGTGTCAAAGATTTCCAAAGCTGTGGATCAGACGCCTTCATCCGTCACCTCCACCCCCAGAACCCCCCGCATAGACCTGGCCTCCCGCCTCGCCGGGAAGACCAAGAAGGAGAAGGAGAAGAAGGAGAAAGTGAAATGTAAGAACGAACTAATGCAGTTTGTTTTTAATCCGTCCATGCAGGAAGTATTTTAGAGGCGTTGCTGTGAGTGTTGTTGTCTGTGCGTCCTCAGCCCAGAAGAAGAAGACGTCAGTAGCCAGTCTGGATCCAGACGGGCTGAACGTGGAAGTTGGAGATCACGTTCTGGTGGCTGGACAGAAAAACGGCATCGTTCGCTTCTACGGCAAGACCGACTTCGCTCCAGGTCGGTCTTCTCAGTAAACCCAGAACCAATGAGTTCAAAGTTCAACACTTTTTCAAAATACAACCAAAAGTCGATCAAGACAGATTTTCTAAAGTTCTGCATTATTTTATCGTTAAAACTTCTTCTGCCTGTAGAAATATCACTGTGGTATATGAGGCTCTGTGGCGCAACGGATAGCGCGTTGGACTTCTAGGTGACCACAGGAGAAGTGATTCAAAGGTTGTGGGTTCGAGTCCCACCAGAGTCGAGCTTTATACATGTGCGAGGTTATTCAACTCACTTAACGTTGGGTGTTATGTCACGACTGAAACGTGAAAGTTAAATTAAAGGCAGCGTCAACGGCATATGTTGAGTTCAAGTTCCACCAGAGTTCAACTTTACAAAACTTCATTCTGCAGATTATTTTACTTCAGTCATTATTTATACATGTTTTGTGTCATTTGCATCAATTAAAACAAATCCGCTGTGTGAAAAAAGAAGCAGAAGAAGAATAAGAGTCATGAGGCTCTGTGGCGCAATGGATAGCGCATTGGACTTCTAGTGAAATAATGGAGAAGTGATTCAAAGGTTGTGGGTTCGAGTCCCACCAGAGTCGAACTTTATAAATGGTTTCAATAGTCTGTTTATCATAAAGTACCAACAAACAGTCCAATACTCGGCCACACAAGAAAGTAGTTCCTCTGATAATGGCATCGTCCTGTTTGAGTAACAGATGTAAAGAATAAACCTCGGCTGTAAGGAACATCAGGTTGTGTGATCGTTAGCGATGCTTTACGTTGAAGTTCAACCACAGACAGATGTTCTCAAAATCAACCTTAAACTTCTGTTGGCTGTAGAAATGTCCGTTTGGGAACATTGGCGTGGTCTAAGCCTTCTTCTTCCCTCCTGAGAAGGTTACCCGAGCTGTTTGTGTCCCTACAGGGTTCTGGTTTGGTATCGAGTTGGATCAGCCGACAGGAAAGCACGACGGCTCGGTGTTCGGAGTCCGCTACTTCAGCTGTCTGCCCAAATACGGAGTGTTCGCTCCGCCCTCACGTGTCCAGAGGTGAGACGCCACAACACCTGGAGAAAAAAAGTGTTTTATTTACTGATTGTTGGTTTCGTCTCTCAGAACCAGGATTGGTCCAGTTTTCTCTCCCCTGAATTTACTTTGGCACCAACTTATCACCACCAAATAATTGTTTTCATGGTTGTTTTGTCAGAATCGGAGGTCCTAAAGACGGATCACAGAACGACAAATCCATGGTGAAGAAAGTTCATCAAGTCACCAGTAAGTCTCTTTATAATGATTGATTGATTATTAACGTCATTCTTTTCTTTATTTCACCTCCTGTGTGGGAAAAATACTGGAGCTGTTTCTTCACACTTAACAGTTCATTCTGTGTTCAGCGTTTTTCACCAGAACTCTACAAATTAAAGATATATTTGCTTTTTAACAAAAAATATATTTAGACAAGAAGCTGCAAGAGTTCCATCACTGCTCAGTAGCTGTAGGACGAGTCGGAGGTCGATGAAGACCTTCATGACACCTGAAGGAACATCAGGCTCTGTGGCGCAATGGATAGCGCGTTGGACTTCTAGTTGATCACAGGAGAAGTGATTCAAAGGTTGTGGGTTCGAGTCCCACCAGAGTCGAGCTTTATGCATGTGCAAGATTGTTAACTCACTTCACTCTGTGTGAAAGTTAAACTGAAAGAGTTTGATCACCATATGTTGAGTTCAAGTCCCACCACAGTTCAGCTTTACAAAACTCCACAGTGATGTGTATTTAAGGTTAAGTTGCATTGTGGGTAATGCAGGCAGTAATTATTGAAAAGGAAGAAAAATGTGTGGAATAAAATACGTGTTATCGCTCAAATCCAGTTTCAAAAGTTAGACCCGAAGTGAGGCTCTGTGGCGCAATGGACTTCTAGAAGAATGCAGGAGAAGTGATTCAAAGGTTGTGGGTTCGAGTCCCACCAGAGTCGACCTTTATGAATCAACTTGGTTGCCTGTTTATCATGAAGTTCCTCAGAGTTTCTTCTACAGTCGTCCAACAGAACACAACGTTACGGTACTCCGCCACTAAAGCAAGTCGTTCCTCTGAATGACGTCACGTTCCAGAACTTGTTTTTCTTCACTGAGCTTGAATAGTTATAAATCAGACTTTTAATTAACAGTTAATATTGTTAACCGGTGACGCCGTCATCATTAACTGACTGTTGTCCTTCTGTTTGTGTGCTGCAGTGTCGCAGCCCAAGCGAAACTTCAACACGATGCGTTCTCCTAAAGACCTGACCTCCGAGAGCTCCATATCCAGGTGAGACTGTCTTCTATGTAACGCTAACGCTAAGCTAGCTGTTTGTACTTGTGTTTACAACTAAATAATGAATAATTACAGTAACTCCAACAAGTTTCTGATGATGTGAGCACTCTTACCGTCTGTTTGAGTTTGTTACTAAGACCTGTACCCTCCTCTTCCTCCTCTTCCTCTTGCTTCTCTTCTTTCTCCTCCTCCTCTCCGGCTCTTCCTCCCTTCGTTCTCCTCCTGACCTTCTCTCTCTCTCCTCGTCCTCCTGCAGATTGCTGTTCTGCTGTTGGTTTCCGTGGATGCTGCGTGCAGAGATGCAGTCCTAACCGCGCCCTCCTTCTTCCTCCTCCACTCCTCCGCCGGATCGATCTCTCCGCGTCTTCTTTCTCTTCATCTTTTTACGTTTGGTTTCCTCTCTTCAGACTTTCAGTCGTGGGTCAAACTTCTCGTAGTGGAACCTCCTCCTCCGTCTTCTCTCGCTCACTCTCAGCCCAGATCCCTCTGATTTAGCCGTTCTATAGCAAAATCTATAGTGCCTTGTATCTGATCAAAACGTCCTGCATTCCTTTAATCAAACTGAGAATCCAGCTCTGCTAAAGCAATTCCCCTAAAATATTCTCTTTATACGTCTCGTCATTTACTTTCAGCAGGTTCTCATCTCATCGTCCCAGCTGTTTGTCCATGTTGTGTCTTTATTTGGGGCAAAAAGATAAAAACAAAAAAACAATCACATAACGTTAGTTTGTGCTGCTACGTGTTTTGTTTTTGCTGCTACTCGATTTGGGTCTTTAATTTTGAGTGTTGGTATCTTAAATCAGGAAAGAATTCTGATGTTCCGACTCAGTAAAACAATAATGAGGTTTTGCCAAATGACGTGATTGTACGTCGTCCTGGGAGGGCGATAGAAATACGAAACTCGTACGAGCGACACTGGAATCATTGATCTTCTTAGTAGCTGCTACAAGAGGAAACAGCTGATCAGTCACGTGAGTTTAATGATCGCTACGTCAGATCTATTCAGCAGAGACGTGTCCAGCTGAAAACCACCTGCAGCGAGCGTCTAAACTTCAAATACTGCGGCGAACGTGTGACGCTGATTCTGCTGGAAACGTTTCCGACATCAAGCTGTGGAGTCCGTGGACTAAATGTCTCTGTACAGACACTTTGATTTGTACGTGTTTCGGATCGTCTCTCCACTCAGAGAGCCCTGGTTACGTATGTAACAGTAAACCCAGAGTCAGTGCTTTAGTTCGATCCTAGAAAACTTTAACTTTAGACGGCGTGTGAAGAACTTTTATCACCTGCATGCTTTAATCTCAGAGATCAAACTGAAAACAGGGTTAACCAAGACGTTGTGTTTTTATCATAGTGTTACAGTCAGGTATTTTTTATCTTAACCGTCAGGACGGGAGAAAACAAAACGGTCACAACAAAGGGAACGGGGCTCTGTGGTTCATATAGACGGCGACTTTTTAATAGAGTAACTTGAATTTAAGTTTTCCTTTCACAACGTTTCTGAACACAGTAAACTGGTAGTTTAGTCTTTAATAGATGAAGAACTGTAGTTAGAAGTTATAGCGACTGATCGCCTTAGAATAACTGTCATAATCAATCAGTGCGTTGCCAAATACAAACATTGATCCGTCCAGTTAGAGTTCAAATATAGTATGTTATAGAAATCTTATGAAGAGCTGCAATCGTAATCTGACGTTAACCAAAAGTGCTAACAGACCCAAAACTATGATTTTCTTTGACGCAGTTTAAAGTGTTTTCAGCCCCGCTGCATGTGATGTTAGTGTGATTGTGTTGCTAAAAATACGCTTTATTTAGAGCTTTTAAACAACATTTAACCATTTTGGAGTTTTGTTTATGATAATCAGCTGTACAGCCCTCCATCCATCTCCTCCATCCTGGAAGTTTTTCATTTCCTAACATAGAAATCTGAACCCTGATAATGTCCAGATGATATTTGTAAAGTTTCCCTCCCGACTTCTCTTCCTCTCTTCTCTCGTCCTTCTTTCTCCCTCTAAAAAATTGTGAATGTGAGCATCTGCGAAAAAGACGAAACAGAATCACAGTTAATCTAAACTTACAGTAACGTGTGTGCTTAATGTTGAAATCTCTCTCTCTCGAACTATGTGCATAACTGAAAAACAGCAATATGTAAAACAGTGTACTGATCTGTGTGGAAATGGTTCCTGTGTTAATGTTTCTTTACACTCTGTGCACACGAACGCAGAGAGACGAACACGCTTCACGCTCTGACGGCCGAGGCTGCCGGAGACGAGACAACACATAACCAGAAATCAATCTGTGGACGTACGTTCACGCCTCAGTGAGCTGCGGTAGATTCAACGGGGCGAGAGCAGGAAGCAGGAAGCAAACGTACAGTTAGCTTCACCCAAAACCAACTGCTGAAGGAACGTCACAGCTGTAGGAACGTTAGAGCTGTAGGAACGTCACAGCTGTAGGAACGTCACAGCTGTAGGAACATTAGAGCTGTAGGAACGTTACAGCTGTAGGAACGTTACAGCTGTAGGAACATTAGAGCTGTAGGAACGTTACAGCTGTAGGAACATTAGAGCTGTAGGAACGTCACAGCTGTAGGAACGTCACAGCTGTAGGAACGTTCGAGCTGTAGGAACGTCACAGCTGTAGGAACATTACAGCTGTAGGAACGTTAGAGCTGTAGGAACATCACAGCTGTAGGAAGGTTAGAGGTGTAGGAACGTCACAGCTGTAGGAACGTTAGAGGTGTAGGAACGTTACAGCTGTAGGAACGTTACTGCTGTATGAACGTCACAGCTGTAGGAACGTTAGAGCTGTAGGAACATCACAGCTGTAGGAACGTTACAGCTGTAGGAACGTCACAGCTGTAGGAACGTTAGAGCTGTAGGAACATCACAGCTGTAGGAACGTTAGAGCTGTAGGAACGTCACAGCTGTAGGAACGTCACAGCTGTAGGAACGTTAGAGCTGTAGGAACGTCACAGCTGTAGGAACGTCACAGCTGTAGGAACGTTACAGCTGTAGGAACATCACAGCTGTAGGAACATCACAGCTGTAGGAACGTTACACCTGTAGGAACGTCACAGCTGTAGGAACGTCACAGCTGTAGGAATGTTAGAGCTGTAGGAACGTCACAGCTGTAGGAACGTCCTCTGTCAAAGTTTTGTGGAAATCCTGCTGACAAACTAACAAACCGACAGACAAACAAACGTGGAGAACCTCTGTGTTGACCTTACTGTTTGGTAAAATCCCCAAATCTGCTCTTGAATTTTGAATCTACCTTCCGTCCAGTTGTTTTTGGTTCTGACTGGTTCTGTCTGACGTCACACTGACAGTAAACAGACTCCAGCTGGTTGTGGGTTTGTCTCTGCAGCCTCGGCTACAGGAAACACTCTGTGGTTGCTCCTGCACACACGCTGTTGATAATTGTTCTTTTTGTGCCCGTGGAATCAGCTTCAACATTATACTGATGACAGCTGCAGCGCCTTCACTCATCAGGTTTTACTCGCCGGCTGCAGAGTTTAGTCGGACCGAAGCTTTTCATTCTCGCTCAAACTCAAAGCTGCTACATGGGCGGCTCTTGTAGCCGACTCTTCGGCTTTGTTACGCGCTGTGAGTTGAGTTTTGTGTGAACGGACTCTCATCAGTTTCGCACTTTGAAGATAAACTCCGGAGCTGGTTTCACTTAATGTGGACAGGAGTGGAAAATAACTGAGAATAAGGCACAGACAGTTTGTAAATCCTGACTAAGATTTGGTAAACTAGCTGACAGAAATGACCAAAGTTTCAAAGTTAAATACATTAAATACAATCTGACCTGGAGCTCCGCAACAGCCTTCACTCCCAAAATGATTCGTTGTACGATGTCTCTGCAAATTCCAGCTTCGTTCAGGGACTAAATAAAAGTTAAAACTGCTGAATTAAGTCCACATTATTTGTTTGAAATCCAGATTTTCCACATCTGTCTAACTGCAGTCAGACACTTCGAGCCACTTTTCTGAAATAAAACACAGACTCCAGGTTCTTGAAGCTGTTCTGACGACGATCTCTGAGAATGATACGATATGCAGATGACTCACTCCTCTACCTTCCTACTGTACATTGACGCTGTTAGCTTCCCCCTGCCATCCCATTCAAACCTGAACAAAAAGAGTCCGATGAACTGAAGTGAATCCACATGTCGTAGTTCACGCCTGTTTATAATTTCACACACAGACACACTGGTGTTCTTGCTAACGCTCCACAGTCAGGCCGACTCCTCCGTCCTGTCGGTGGATGTAGACGTGAGTGGAGCGCAGTGACCGTGAGGTTCGTCTTCGTACAGTAAACGTACCGTACAGTTAAATGTCCCAGTGAAGCCTCCGTCGGTTTGAACTCTTACTGCTGTGTAAATGTGGAGCTTTCTCTGCTTTGGCCACTACGTGTCACTAGTGAGTCACCGGTGAATCATCTCACAGACGAAATCCTACAGACGCTTTTCCTCGTCACATATTCTCTATTTGTTTCGCTTTAAAGGACTTCTGTCTGTTTTGGCTCTTTAACTACAAACTACTGAATGTTTGCTTGATTTCTGGTGGATGAACGTCAAACCCTCCCTTCAGTTTTCAGCTTTAACGACTGATTAGGTCGGTTACGTCACTCGGTTGGGTCACACACCCAAACAACATATATCACCACGACTAAAACGAAGTGAAACGCAGCTTCTTGACATCTTTTTCATCAATTAAGTTGCTGAACTGACTCCAGTAGTAATGTTAGATTTAAATGACAGAACTTGGCACAGAAACCAACTTTAAGCTGAAGAATTACAGCAAGATTTATTGCAATTAGATAATTAATTGTTCTGAACAAAATAGGCAAGAGTTTAGGATTTTGGATTATCTCTCTAAATTTCTGTGAGCTGATTTTCTGTTGGAGGGAAATCAGTGAAAACCTGACGGAGGATTCTGGAAAATGATCCCCAGAAACATGAAACATCTGTGATTTGTCGCTGATGGACTCAAACATTCAGAACCTTTAAATTCTCTATAATCGATCGTGTTCGTGTCTGAGAATATAAACTCATTCTCATAGAAACTAACTCAGCACTGGTTGTTTTAACATTAAGAATATACAGTATATAGCCTATATTTTGATAACTTCACTAAGTGTACTTTTTGTTCTCCGGTTTTTGTAGTGTGTGTGTGTGTGTGTGTGTGTGTGTGTGTGCGTGTGTGTGTGTGTGTTACTTTGTGCTCGGTTACAGTCCACGTGTGAGTAACTCCTGTTTTCAAAAAGTGTGAAGCTGACGGACGTTAACGAGGAAACGGGAGAGAAGGAGCATCGGACGTCCTCCCCTGACAGACACTCACTGCATGCTCTCTCTCTCTGTGACTTTCTCTCTCAGTATTTTCTGATTTCGGTTTTTCAATATGTGTAACTTCTTCTCATCAGCATGGAAGTGCTTCTAATAATAACAGTGACGACTCTATGAATATAATAAAGATGTTGTTTGTTTTCATATCTCTCCTGTCCGCTGCTTTTAAAAACATTTGGGAGGTTTGAAACTGAAGCTGAAGTTATGATCTGTCATCACTTCCAAACGTTTTACTTCACACAGATCAATATCAGCAACTATTAGAAACCTGTTTTCTTTTCAAGTCAGAGAAACTCTGACTTAAACTTTTGTTTGTAAACCAAGAAGACACAATTTGTGATCTTGTGCGTTGATGGAACAGTTTTAGAAGTTGTTATTCTAAAATTAAGAATGAGAATTACTTCATATTGTTGAGGAAGAAAAACTTCTCCTACATGTTTAAAGCAGGAAGTTTTTAGATCCAAAGTGAAAACAGCATTAATAAAATCTAAACACACTCCAGTTCAAGTAGAAGTCCGGTAATAAACCTGCACATCTGTCGTCCTGTGAAATCCATAGTTCAGTACAGAACACGTGTCTTTATTCAGGGTTCGACTGTGAAGACACACCTGTGCACTGATCATGCTGTTTAATCAGCCACACCTGTCAGGTGGATGGATTCTCTTGGTGCCACTAGTGCAGCTTTGAACCTGAGAAATAATTCATTTATGTGCTTAAAAAAAAGTCCCACATTTTAATCAACTTGTGAAAAATGGGAGCAAAAAGAAATGTTGTTTATGTTTATTTTTAATGTTAACGATGACACCTAGTGGTCGATGTTCAGATGACACCTGTCTCTCTTCAAACAGAAACAGGTGTGACTGGAGTGAAATCAGAGCCGACAGCTCAACATGTTGAGTTCTCCCAGTGGTTCAATACAAAGTGCATCATAAGTCATTAAGTGGAGCGATTGTTAGAATAAAGAGATGAAATAAAAACCAGCACAGACCTGAATTCACATCACAACTGCATTTATTTCATAAAGAAGGTTCGAGGTTACAAACTCATGTCTGTGTTTCAGACCTACACACAGCAGCCTATATTTAAAACACTGATTCAATAAATTACATACAATTCAAAATAATTTAAAACTAGAAAACTATAATTCACTGAGTAGAGAAAAAACTGCAGGACAGCCGGAAGTCTCGGACTTCCCAGCAGCCTCTGAACGCATCAGTTATAAAATGTTCTGTTGGATCAGCAGCAGTCACGTCAGAGCAGCTTCCACCCTGCCGAGGTGCCCTCGAGCAGGGCACAGTCCGCTGACCTGTGACCTCTGAGTGTCTCTGAACAGCAGCGGGACCGTCGGTCGGTTCAGAGGAAGGTGGTGAGGAGCGTCTTCTCCGCTCCAGCGCTGCGGGGAGGGGACGGGGACTTGACCTGTGACCCGCTGCGCTGCCGCTTCCTCCGGGCTCTGCGGTTCTTAAACCACACCTGGAAACACAGAGAGGAGAGTTCAGACTTCATGATCCATGAGCAGCAACATTTACAGTGTTAACTGTTTATCTAAATGTTCAAGTTACACAACTCAGGCGATAACAGTTCTGTTTTCTGTCCCGTGCGTAAAAACGTCACCTGGAGAGGTTTTACGCATGAAGGTTGAATATGTTTAACAACAAGGATTATGATATACAAAGTTAAATAATAATTTCCCTTTCAAAAAAAGGCAGAACTGATTTGCCAGAAACTAAAAGACCTTGCTTGGTCAGTCTGTGCGTCATGCGTAAAATGCCACCTGGAGAGGTTTTACGCAGCTCCATGAGCGGCGGCAGATTTGTCTCTCTCCAGCCTTAATAACAAACACTTGAGAGACTCACCCTGACGGTCTCCTCGCTCAGCCCGGTGCTCCTCGCCACGTCGGCACGCGCCTCCACCGTCGGGTAGTCGGTGAGCTCGAACAGCGCCTCGAGCCGCTTCGTCTGGCCGTCGGTGAAGACCGTCCTCATCCGGGACCTCTGACGCGGCTGAGGCTGCGCGCCGGCCTGGTGGTAACCATGGTAACCTACCAACTGTTGAGCATCTAATGACAAAAATAGAGAAAAATACAATGAGTTAGTCGATTGAAAGGGAAAATATATCCTGAACTCTGGTTTTATGTTTGATTTTTAACTTTTTGGTGTTTGATTTGATCCTAAACTAAACAAAAAGTTTAAACTTTTCTTTTCTTATTTGGAATCTAAATTGAAATTGAAAGTTTAACTCGAGTTTATCTGTGAATCTGTGGACTTACCTGCAGGCTCCTGGCTGCTGAAGTGAACGTAAACTCCGGAGTTGGAGTAAACTCTGCTGAAGTCTGCGGGATGGAAGCCGGCTCCACACGGGTAAAACGCCTCTCCGAAGCCCATTCCTCGGTACTGCAGGCAGCCTGGTACCGACATCGTAGGAGGTCTGAAGCTCCCGGAGTCTGGACTGAATCCGGCGGGGAGCCCCTGGAGGTACAGGTCCGGTGAGGCCTCCGTGACCTGCGGCTTGTGTCCGAGCTGCGGGGAGAGGATGCGCTCGATGCTGAAGTCCGACACTCTGCTTCCCTCCATGACTGATGATCAGTGAGCTGCTGTGAGGCCTCTGAGCTCTGGAACCCTCCAGGGTCCAGTTTTAAACCCAGTCCGTGTGGAGCATCGAACCATCAGACACCTGACGGCCCATTAATGTGTTAATGAAGTGCGTGTTTGATGGCTGGAGTTCAGTCGGACATGAGAAGAGAGTCGGACTTTGATTTGACCTCTGAACTCTTTGACTCTTTGAACTGAACGATGACGTGATGAACTGAATCACTTCTTCTCTTCACTTCATCTCCAACTCTGACTTTTCTTCAAACGAGTTCATCATCAGGCTGATGTGCACGAGACGGAGACGGACATACAGAACATTCCTCTGACTTTTATTTTGTTAATTTCCCGGTTTATTTCTAGTTGAGTAGAAAAAATAATTAATTCTTCGTCATTTTTAAATAAACTTTTTAAAGTTAAGACGATTTGATATTTTATTTAAAGATCTTTTTCCTGTTATTTTGTATTTAGTTAATTATGTGATTTGAAAACTGTAAATCAAATGTTTGTGTCCTCTCTTCTACAAACCTTGTCAGAATATATGAGAGTTCATTATATAAAATCATTTAAGTTCAAGTTTAAATAATATCAGCTGCAGACAGATCAAAACGCATCAGCTGAAAAACTGTAAATGTTTTAATTCTTATTGGAAACAATCAGTTTATTCATCCAGTTCATTATGGAGCCGATAGATCAGAAGTCACACATGAATAAAAGCACAAATATACTAACAAATGTATGTTAAAATATGACTTTGGTCACCAACACTAATGATGCTTCAGTTAAAGTCTTAAAATATCTGATTTGTATTTAGGTTTCAGAAAAAAACAATGAATATATAAATAAAGTTATCAAATAAATGTGATGAAGTAAAAGTACAATAGCAGAAAATTCTTACTGTTTTAATCAACTTTTTAGTTTCTTTTATTTTGTAACATGATTGAATTTATTGTTTCGTATTTGACAGAACTCAGAGCTTCATGTCAGTTTCCTCTGAGAGTCTGCAGTCAGATTTATTTCCTCTTTCAGGACTTTTTTATTTCATCGGTGCTGTAAAACACAAACTGGATTTCTCTGCTCTTCCTCTCCATCAGTCTCAGTCTGTTGCATCTGTTTGTGTCCTCACATGAAGCCGTCTGCACTGAGTGTCGGACGCCTGCAGATGTCACTGCTGATGTTTGCTGGAGTGAACAGAAACATGCAGTACGACACGTAGACCTCCACCTGTCAGAGGACGGAGGCAGCAGCACTGAGATGTTCCTGCATGTGTCACTTTACTGCTGACCTCATTTTAACTTCAGTGAAATATTTAGTTACATTCCAGTAAAGTTACCTGTGATTAACAAACATCACGCAGCTATGAACTAGAACAAAGTGCATTATTTGCTTCTAGTAGAATATAAAGTAGCAGAAAGTTATGTAAGCTCAGTCTGACTTCTGAGAGAAGATCAATCAGTGATCAATAGCAGATCAATCAGTGTCCTCTCTTTAAACCCTCTGTGATCTGATCGATCGTTAGCGGCCATGAAAGGAGTGAACAGAAACAGAACCAGATCATCAAACGTCCTCAGACCGACGATCAGAGAGCAGAAACAACGACAACCTGTCTGAATATTTAAATATTAAGAAAGGATCAAAATGAGATCAGCTGGTCAATAAACACACAGAGATGACAGTTATAATCACAAATCATCCTTTTAGTGTTGTGCTTCAATGCTAATATGCTAAATGCTTCAGTCACTTTACTTAATATAGATCTTTAAGGCTCCAAATGTCGTAATCATTGTCCTGAACGCCACAACAGCACCAGACTCCATTAACAAATGTAGTGATTTTAAG
>CAEMYA010000712.1:138772-154732 GCA_903131615.1 Diplodus sargus | reverse complement strand
AGACACTTTATAAACTCTGTGAAACTCTGTCTCTGACTCATTCTGCATTATTTGGACCTTCTTGTTCATTCAGCAAATGTTCTACATGAACTTCTTTCTGTCTTTGTGTAGAAACATGGAGTCTGTGTGTCTCAGTGCTGTTTATCTGCATGTGAAGTGAGCTGGTGAGATCTGATCGTATTCATGTTGATGCCAGCTGTGAACTGACACACGTGGAGCTGATCGCTGAGGACGGATGTTGATAACGGGTCAGAACAGAACCTCAGTGTGTTAGTGATACTCAGCCATCTTTCTTACTTGTTTTGTCTTAAAGTTTAATTCGCCTTACGAGATTTTATTCTCCTCGACTGTTTGTGTTTGTGTGTGTGTGTGTTGTTCATTTCATGCTGCCTCGCCTCCCTCAGCATGAATCAGCAAAACGTCATGAAGCCTCAGACTCAGTGAGGCTGAATCCAGACACCCAGCAGTCTCTCTCTCTCTGTCTGTCTGCTCAGTAAACAGAGGGAGGGTTCACTCTCAGGGTATTTTGGACGGGCTTCATTTCTCCTCTCTCTCTGCCTCCCTGGTGACTCTTCCTCTCTCCTTTCATGTCGGCTGGGCTTCAATACTCCCGTCCAGTTTTAGACCTGATCCCAGCGCTGTGTGTGCTGGCTGGGAGTCAGGCGACGCTCTCTGAACGATAACAGCTCTTCACCGTCCGTCCTGTGATACGGCCGTTTGATTTACTCTCCTTGTCTCCTCAACTTGCAGACTTGTTTTCGTCTGCTGTCAGCCGGTCGTTGGTTCTTTAACACGCAGCTGCAGGATGAAATAAAGACGCAGCCGTCCCACTTTGAGAAGGCTGTTTAAAAGGCCGTTATTTCTATATATCTGGTGTCAGAACTGGAGTCACATATTCATGGTGTTATGGTGGAGCTACAGCCAGGTGAGAGACCACTGTTCAAGATAGTGTTCCGACAGGTGTGCAACGTGAGGATATTTACATCTCCAGCCATGAATTCTTACCAAGTGGAAACAAACGTGCAGTGGTTTGCAGAAACCGTCCTGTAATCTCCTGCAGGCGTGTTGGCAGGTCTGTGCTGCTGCTGCTACACGGTCATCATCATTAAACTCTAACTACAGCCGGGCGATGGCGAGGTCGGTAGTTTGGGCAATTTGGTCGTAAACCAAAGCGTTGGACGAATTAAAATTTGGTGACTCAGATGAAAAAGTCAGAAAATCACCAAAGTTATTCCGGCTCTGCTCGAGGGAAACATAAAGGTCTGAGCCGCACTGATCGATCGAGATCAATCATAAACTGGTCATTCTCTGCAGCACTGGTCGAGTTTTTAATACCGTGTGTGACCAGCCAGAGAAAAGACAGAGCAGAAAACAGAAGCAGGGAGGAGGGAGAGCCAGAGAGTTGAGCCTCATCCAGACTGATGTTTTCTGTCTGTGACCCAGAGATGACCTGAACCCTCTGAGGACAGCAGACACAGACAGAGGCAGCAGCAGAGGGGATGATATTAAGTAATAAAGATTATTTATTGATAAGGACGAGCTGATAGAAAGCGATAAGCGGATCGGCCTCTCCGTGTCCTCTGTCACCCTCTGCGTGTCTCTCTGTGGACCAGTTGAATCTCAGTTTGTGAATGAAGCGTCGTCAGTGTGATGATCCTCCTGCTGGCATCAGACTGAAGCGTCTCTCTGGGTGTCTGCTTGCTGGATGAGTCATCTCTCAGCTGCTGCAGGAGCACGTCGGTCTGGAAATATCGACTCTGGTGCAGTCGAATGCTTTTCAAATGGTATTACACACATGGACGGCTGTGTGTGTGTGTGTGTGTGTGTGTGTGTGTGTGTGTGCAGCATGAAGGAGTTCACAAACTTTAACTTTGTCATCAGCTGCCAGACGTGACGCGGCGCTGTGGTGATCCTCTGGTGAGATTTAGGCACCAAAACAAACCACTTGGCGAGTGTTCGGACGGCATCATGGTCTGGATTAAAAACATCTGTCAGAGCTGCTACAGAGACACGGCTGAAGACGGCCAGACATCCTGTGAATCATATCCAGTTTATGTCTCCATAAACATGACAGCAATACGGTCAGTATGGTACATAGATTATCATTTGTGCAGATGTGGATATCTGAGGTTTGCAGAAACATACATGCAAACATTGTTGTGGAGACGAAACAAGAACGCTGTCAGTGAAGTCAGGAAGCAGCAGGTGAAGCTGGACTGAACCCGACCAGCAGCAGGACAGACAGAACCTCTGGTTTCCTTCTGAGACGCGTCCTCTGTCCTCCTCTGTCCTCCTCTCTCCTCCTCTCTCCTCCTCTGTCCTCCTCTCTCCTCCTCTGTCCTCCTCTGTCCTCCTCTCTCCTCCTCTCTCCTCCTCTGTCCTCCTCTCTCCTCTCTGTCCTCCTCTGTCCTCCTCCACACAGACGACTGCAGCTCAGAGAACACGACTATTAAACTCCTGTCCAACCTCTGAAGTCTGCAGACGACAAAACAAACATGGCGGGTGAGATGTCTGCATACAGATGAGCTGTTGAACAGTTGGCTCGGTGGTGAAGGAGAAGAAGAAGAAGAAGTAGAAAAAGTAGCAGAACTCGAAGAAGAGGAGGTAGAAGGAAAAGAAGAAGAAGAGGAAGAAGAAGGAAACAAAAAAGAAGCAGAAGAAGAAGAAGGAAAAGAAGAAGAAGAAGAAGAAGAAGAAGAAGCAGCAGAAGCAGAAGGAAAAGAAGAAGAAGAAGAAGAAGCAGAAGCAGCAGAAGCAGAAGGCGTCTCCTGTCACTCCCCCTGCGGCGGCTGCAGTGAGCTGCAGATCTGAGGCCTGTAAACTGAGTCTGAGGTCAACAAGGAATGTCATGACAGCTGCAGAGAGCACGAGGCTCTGTGGCGCAATGGATAGCGCGTTGGACTTCTAGCAGACACTGGAGAAGTGATTCAAAGGTTGTGGGTTCGAGTCCCACCAGAGTCGAGCTTTATGCACTACTAACAAATAATGTGTCCGTCGGTGAGAAGCTGCTTCTCCTGTTGATACTGAGAATGGAAACTGTTGCAAATATTAAAGAATCAATAATTTGACAGCACTGATGTCTGCAGTTAGATCTGTTGTCTGTGTCTGAATGTCTTCATGTTGAATGGTCTGCTGTGGTTTTATAGGATCGTTGTTGATTTACATTTTGTTTTAATCGTTTCTGTTCAGAGAGTCAGGCGGCAGGATGGAACATGTCTGACTACAGGAACAGTAATCTATGAATATGAGTAAGTATCCTGCACAGTAACATCATTTTTAAACATCTAAATATCCCAAAAGAAACATTAAAAGCAAAATATAAGCAAGATGTGTAAAGTTAAGATTAAAAACTTTATTTTCATTGTGAGAAACTGCTGTTTTTTTAAATGAGACACTTAATTTAAGTTATTTTACAGAATAGTTTTTAACACTGTTGTTATTGTTATTTTTGCAGTTGCCTCGACAAACTCTCCACCATCTTTCTTCTCATTTACATCTTTCTGAGGCACAAAGTCTCGTTAGAAAACAGATAATTATTTTAATGAATCTGCACTGATTGGAGTTTCCTCACTGAGCTCAGCTCAGTAATAAATACAATTCACTGCCTCACTGTTAATTTGCACAATATCATGTCTACATGTATATACAAGTTTATTCTATTTCTTACCTTTTTAATTATATTGTTCATTTTTTACTCTGTTTATTGTTTGTGTTGTAATATTCTTCCTTCGGCTGCTGTGACTCACACGTCTCCCAGTTTGTGGGACAATAAAGGAACACTGACTCTGATTCTGATTGTTTGCTTTCTGAACCCAGACTGACGTAATCAGCCCACTTACATATTAATGAGGCTGATTGAATATTCACGCTGCAGTGTGACGCTGAGACCAGCAGGAGGCGCTGCAGAGCGGCAGCACACACACACACACACACACACACACACACACACACACACACACACAGGAGGGTGAAGACCATTATGTAACGTCTTCAGTCCTCCTCTGTCTCCTCACACACTCTCACCTGTTCAACCAGTAACATCATCGTAATCGTGTGATATAATTTGTAAATATTGAGACGACGTTCACATACACACACACACGTACACTGGTGTGTGTTTCTGGGTGTGTGCGTGTGTTTCTGTGTGTGTGTGTGTGTGTGTGTGTGTGTGTGTGTTTCTGTGTGTGTGTGTGTGAGAGAGAGAGACTAGACAGTCATTAGACGACTGTACGACCTTCACTGCTCTTCATAGCCCACAGGAGACACACCACACACACATAAACACACACCAGAAAATTAATTCTCTCTCTCTTTGACACACACACACACACACACACACACACACACTCAGCCTCCCTCCTGCCGTGCAGCTCGTCACCTGAGGCGCTACAGAAGTCTCTCTCTGAATAATGTGATCTCTCTTCAGGGCGCGCTTGATTTAACTCCACTCTGCAGGATTTTTTTTCCCTCGGTTAGATCCGCCCGTCTTTACTCCTCCTGATGAATCAACCGCTCGGGTTTCTAGATAGTTTCTACCAGAGGACAGACGGTGAAGAGATTCAAACCTCAGACACACTTTTAATGACACATTTTAAAGAATTAGATCTCCCAGAAATTAGAATCCAGTGATCCCAGAGTTGCAGCGTTCTGCTAAACATTAGAAGAAGCTGAGACTTGATTTAAAACAGAGAAACGACCAGAACAGACACAAAATGGCTCCATGCAGCTCGTCCTCTTGTCACAAATCTTCCTTTGGTTGCTGGTTTAAAGACAGTCGAGGGAAACATTAATGCAGTGAACAGGCACATCCACTACTTAAGAGCCTAAACATCGACTCTGGTGGGACTCGAACCCACAACCTTTGAATCACTTCTCCTGTGTTTAACTAGAAGTCCAACGCGCTATCCGTTGCGCCACAGAGCCTCATTTTTCCAGCAGGTGTCTCCAGATTTTCTTTGCCTTGCTCAAGGGCACCTGGCAGTGCTCAGGCAGTGAACTGGCACCTCTCCAGCTACAGGTCCACACTTCGTATCGACTGTTCTGAGTGGGTTGTGAACTAGCAACACATTGGTCCAGAAGAAGAAGAAGAAGAAGAAGAAGAAGAAAGATAAACTTTGTGGGATTTTTAAAAAACTCCTTAATTTTTAGCTTTTTGCTGATATGCTTAATGTTTCTATATATTTGGATATTTATTCTCATATTTTCTGAAAGCTGTTTACATAATATGCATTTTTTATGGGTCCAAACGTCTTAATTATCGTGAACAACATCACCAGACTCCCTTTACAAATGTAGTGATTTAAGAGTTGTTGAGTTAAAACAAACTTTATAACCGTTGTGAAACCTCGTGACGCTGTAAAAGACTCAATCCAGGCACTAACTATTCTACAAGAGATCCAACCACCAGCCGGTTGGGTGGTTCTGGTTCCCTTTCATGATGACGTCTGCTTGGAGAACATGTGAGAAAATGTCACCTGCAATCAACAAGGACAACACAAACAGAACACTTGACCCTTTTCTGTTGTTTCCCTCCACTTAGTGTGTCAGATAAAAGTGGCGAGCGCTCCCAGACACGCCGCTAAAAAGGTCAGAACTGATGTAGCAGTAAAGGTCAGGAGATACACACTCACAAACACACACATGTACACACACACACACACACACACACACACACACACACAGATTACACACAATGTGCAGCTCATGAATAAATGTACATTCAAACAAAAGAAAGAGTGAAGGGAGGTTTAATTATGCAGAGTGTGTGTGTGTGTGTGTGTGTGTGTGTGTTAGAGAAAGAAGTGGGTGTGTGGCTAAGATGGTAAGGGGGTGCCGCCAGCTGATTGGCCAGTTTGGGGATACATAATGCGCTCTGATTGGCCGGTTTGTGTCACAATAGCAGCAGGGATTGGCTGACAGGTGGACAATGGCCGTGTCATTGGTCAGTTTGGAGAACAAAAGGCTGTTTGGGCATCGAGGCGGAAAGGTGAGGAGGTCAGTGTGTGTGTGTGTGTGTGTGTGTGTGTGTGTGTGTGTGTGTGTGTGTGTGTGTGTGTGTGTGTGTGTGTAGCTGCAGGCCTTCACACGTTCATGGGAGTAATTCCTGCGTTTTGCTTTAAATCCAGCCGGTGAAGAGCAGATATTATATTTTCCTGCACTCCAGTCGTCTGACAGCTTGAGGCCCAGCTGTCTCTCTACAGTTGGTGCTGTTGGATGTTTGTGATGAACTGAAGGATGAAGCGTTTCTTTAACGTGTTGTCTGTAAAATCCTCCTGGATGAGCTGAAAATCTTCGTCACAAAGATGAAAACAAAACATTTCTCTGACTTGTTACTATATGATGATTTTATAGAATATTAATGTGAAAACATCAGATATAAAAACACTGACAGGGACATTTTACTGAGACGGAACACTGAAGTTTTATTCTATATGTTTTGCTGACTCCACCTGACTTATGGGCAGCTGTCACTGAAAGGTCTGACTGTCCTGCAGGTCTGTGCTGTGAAGTTGAAATACTTCTCAAGATACAAAGCTTGGCCCTGGTGGGACTTGAACTCACAACCTGTGAGTTACATCTCCAGATTCCCTAGAAGACTAATGTGCCGTCCTCAGAGCGAAGACGAGTGTTGTTTGAAACTTCAAGCAGTTTCCAGGACCTGGATACTTCACGCTGACTTTTTGTGGAACCTATGAAAGTCTGAAACCTGTTTCTCTCCGATATATTTGCTTTTTAACATAAAGTACGATAAGACAAGAGGCTGCGATATAATCATCAATGCGTAGTAAGATCAGTGTGAGGTCAGGACAGTGCAGAGGAGCAACAGGCTCTGTGGCGCAATGGATAGCGCATTGGACTTCTAGTCAAACACAGGAGAAGTGATTCAAAGGTTGTGGGTTCGAGTCCCACCAGAGTCGAGCTTTATGGGTTTGTAACCATGTTCAGACATAAAAGGAAAGTAGAATTGGACCGTATTCAGGTAAACATACATCGCTGAATCCTTCAGTCTGTTGAGCTGAAGGAAAATCGAGAGTTGACTCATGATTGTGAGGATAACAACGTTAGCAAACAGTGAGCTGAAGATGTCCAGTACAGCAGACATGTGACCTCTGATAGACTCAGCAAGAGTGCAGTTGTGTTTGCTCCAGTTTGAAAGAAAAGATCCAACAGTTTCTGTCTCAGTACAACAGAGATCCATGATGTTTTAACTTGGACGTGTGGAACTGATGAAAGTCTGGAGCCAAACTTTAAACACTCTAAACAGCAAACAGCAAAAAAAAAACATCTTAACGTGATAATTCAGTGACATGAGAGGCTCTGTGGCGCAATGGACAGCGCATTGGACTTCTAGAAAACACAGGAGAAGTGATTCAAAGGTTGTTGGTTCGAGTCCCACCAGAGTCGGTTGTTATTCAACATCACAGTGTGGGAGTCCTTTTAAATTTAAAAGAAGCATATGTTGAGTTTGAGTCCTTCTTTAGCTTTACAGCTCAACAAAACGCCTTTTGTGGCTCCAGTGAATCCTCCACTGATGTCTCTTATTGGTTAAGTTGCATTGTGGGTAATGTAGGCAGGTGACAGGTTTTGACTAAGAAGATGAATTTGTTGAATTAAATTGACCCTACCCATGTGTAAGGCTCTGTGGCGCAATGGACAGCGCGTTGGACTTCTAGTACACCATCAGAGAAGTGATTCAAAGGTTGTGGGTTCGAGTCCCACCAGAGTCGAGCTTTAATCACCCCAAAGCACATAAATCAGAGTTAGTGTAGGACTTCAGGAAGCAGAACCAAATGCAGACAGAGGAGAAGACACACATCATCAGCACTAAACTGTTGATCTGTAGCCCCGCCCACTGAGGTTTAACTCAGCCAATAGCATTATCGGTGTGATGCTAATGCTATCGCTGGCACTCTGAGCCTCAGTGGTCTTAGCTCAGTGAACCATGCAGAACGTCTTCAACGAGGCCAAGAGATGCATCTGTCATCAAACCGCCATCAGCTAATCCTCTGCAGCTCCTCAACGACTCGCCGGCTTCTTCTCTCCATCTGACAAACGCCTTCCGTTTAGCTCCGTAACTGCTTAAACCAATCCACTGAATTACGCTACTGAGAGGGCAAACACAGCCCCACATCAGGAGATCGTCCACTTAGCTCTTCAGCCACTTAGAAGCAAGTGGGGTTAATCAACCGTCCATCATCTCAGGAGGCCCGCTGCTGCGAGGCGTGGCAAACAAAACCCCAAGGGAAGTTAATGAGGCGTTCGATATCTGTAATCCATCTTAGAGACACATCGAACTGTGGTCTCCAACATCCAGCTGAGGTTCATCAGCAGGACAAACACTCCGTCTCTCCTGCACGACAGGAGAAAATATTTTATCTCTCGTAGATGCACAAGTGAAGTTTCTAGAGATCTGAGGACTTAAAGAGAATTAAAGATGTTTACACTCGCTGATAAACCTTCGAGATCCAAATCGACACAAATTACACTATAAATTAATCTGCCTTGAGAAATGATTCCACGAAAAGTTCAATGACCTCATTAAAAAGTCTTAAATTGCATCTCTGCAGAAGTTTAACTGGACACGAGGTTCAAGCTTCAGGCTAGTTGTGACGTCGCACCGCTCAAACTGAGATTTAAAGGGACAGTTCACCTACAATCTCACCTGCGGTGTTTGGGAGTTTAGGAGACATCGGCAGTAGAGACGTCTGCCTCTCTTCAATACTCGACGACCCAAAGAACCAAAATATGAATCTCAACAGGATGTTTCTTTTCAGAAATCATGACCCGGTTACTCAAGATGATCCACAGAGATGTGAGCAGTTTCATGTAGGAACCAGTTTCTTTTTCATATCTGGGCAACAGGAATAACATCGACTGATGGACAAGAGGCAGAAAAGGAAGAAACGAGGTATAAAAATCAATGTTCCCTCGTCGAATGTCCACAATAAAAACGTTTCACTTTCACTTTTTCACATTTTCATGATGCAACTCCTTCTAACGAGCTCCTTCAACGTGTCACTCAGACTGAATGAGCCAGTAAATCAAAGACAGAATTTGAAACGAGAGACATCAAACGCAGTCCAACAATAATCCTTTGAGATTCAATTAAGATGAATTATTATCATCAGCAGTTGAAAACGATCCAGACAGAGTGTGAAGGCAGACAGACGGGCCGCGACAGCGCCGGCCGCTCCGCTCTGTGGCTACTACAAGCTGTGAGATGTAAACAGCTGCTTGGAGCCAGGACCTGGAGCAGGACCACATCCTCCTGAGGTGATCTGGATCAGCACACCGCTTTGTCCAGTGTCAGTTCTGCTGGATCCAGTTGGTTTCCAGTAACCAGCAGAGAGGAGGAGGACTGGTTTCACTGGCGTTGACTGAGATGTTCTGTGTGATTTTAACATTTCTTACGAACAGAACCCGTTAGAACTCCTCCAGCCGACCGGTGGAAGTGATGATCTCAGCAGCCGTGGACTAAATTCATCAGCTCTCGGCTCGTGTTTGCTGTTAAATTCCCTCTTTACTTGCAGCTGTAAATACAACACATCGTCTCGGTGCGGTTGTGTCGGCAGAGCGCCGCTCGGCGTCGTCGTGGCTGTAAATAGCCTCAGAAACGGCGTCTTATGTAATTTCCTGCTAAACCTCTTTTTGAAATACGCCGTTTACGTAACTGTCCTACAACATCGGGCCTCATTTACATAATTGCATAGAGATAAAGCCACTGCACCAACGTATGGCTGCGCGTGTGTGAGCTCATTTACATATATGCAGATGAGCCACACGTGTACACACACACACACACACACACACACACACAGGCATTGATTTGTTGTGTCTGTCGTCCTCCTCTGGTGTGTGTGTGTTGCATGTGCAGCCCAACGTCATTTACATCGAGTTTAACTGAACGTCTCTAAACGTTACGGCTGAAAATGAGAAAAGAAATTAACAAGAACAAGAAAAATCTGTCCAGCATTTGTTTGGAAGAATCTTCACAGTTCTCTCCTGTGTGAGGATGTTGAAGTTAAATCAATATTCAGTCTGATCGCACAAAACTCTCTGATATATTTGATGCTTTTTAAGATAAAGTTAGTTTAGACAAGAGGCAGAAACGAGAACATTATCAGTCAATACCTGTAAGACGAGCCTGAGGTCAGCTCTCACCTTCATGACACCTGACAGTCATCAGGCTCTGTGGCGCAACGGATAGCGCATTGGACTTCTAGTTAAATGCAGGAGAAGTGATTCAAAGGTTGTGGGTTCGAGTCCCACCAGAGTCGAGCTTTATGAATCGTCAGAGGGATGGACGATGGGAAACTAAGGTGAAATAATTACACTATCATCCTTAGATATTTCAGAGGTTCCTCAAGAATGTCCAGCCATTACAGTCTGAGCTTCAGTGGCGCCTCTGACTTCTAGCGAAACACGTATGATGTGATTCAAAAGTTCCACCAGAGTCGGGTTGTCAGGGTTGTTGTTGATTCAGTCATGATGGAAACCTAACAACAGCAAACCTTCACAACTGAGAACAATGGTCAAATCTACCCTTTAAAATGCGATTCTGGTGGGACTTGAACACAACATCTTAATCTCTGCAGAAGAAGAAACATGACACGCAGGGCTCTGTGGCGCAATGGATAGCGCGTTGGACTTCTAGTTGAGTGCAGGAGAAGTAATTCAAAGGTTGTGGGTTCGAGTCCCACCAGAGTCGAGCTTTATGAATTGTCAGGGCGATTGTAGGGATGGAACTACTGATGGACAACTAAGATGAAATAATTACACTATCTTCCTTAGATATTTCAGAGTTTCTTCAAGAATGTGCAGCTAATACAGTCTGAGCTTCTGCGGCGTCCCGGACTTCTAGTAAAACATTTGCGATTCAAAGGTTGTGGGTTCAAGTCCCACCAGAGTTGGGTTGTCAGGGTTGTTGCTGATTCAGTCGTGAGGGAAACTTAACTCCACAAACCTTCACAACTGAGAACAATGCTCAAAATCGACCCTTTAACGCACGATTCTGGTTGGACTTGAACACAACATCTTAATCTCCACTCCACCATCCGTGCACCACAGAGCCTCCTTTTCATGTGTTCGGTCTGTATTGACTTGCAACCTCATGGAAACAATAAATAACTGTGGAGGTCTCACCGGATTTAACTCTTGTTTCAGACTTTCATAATGGATCAGAATGGAGGATCAGATCCTGTAAACTGGTCCTGTGCTGCTTGAAGGGATTAAACTCCCTAAAAAAAGTAAAACGTTTGAAAGCGAAGCTGTTTCAAATCATTGTTGTTTTTGGATTTGTTTAACAAATACAGAAGCCCAACACATGAGGCTCTGTGGCGCAATGGATAGCGCGTTGGACTTCTAGTTAAGCACAGAAGAAGTGATTCAAAGGTTGTGGGTTCGAGTCCCACCAGAGTCGAGCTTTATGAGTGGTCAGGGTGCGATTGTAGGGATGGAACTACTGAGGTGAAATAATTACACTATCTTCCTTAGATATTTCAGAGGTTCTTCAAGAATGTGCAGCCATTACAGTCTGAGCTTCTGAAACATGGAAGACGTGATTCAAAGGTTGTCAATTCAAGTCCCACCAGATTTGAGGGTTCAGTCATGATGGAAACGGACTCCACAGACCTTCACAACTGAGAACAATGCTAATAAAGATGATTTGTGGCAAGTTTTGCTTTTCCCTTTTGTCGACCGACCCTGCAAACCTTCAAAGCGTGACTCTGGAGGGACTTGAACACAACAGTGTAATCTCTTCTTCATGCTTGCCCATCCATCCATCACAGAGCCTCCTGTTGGTCAGCAGCTTTGGGGTATTATTTGAAAATTACAGCTATCCAGGATCTGCTCCTCCATTTTGATTCATTATGAAGGTGAAGGGTTGGTTTTCAGGCTCTGTGGCGCAATGGATAGCGCGTTCGACTTCTAGGCAAGTTAAGGAGAAGGAATTCAAAGGTTGTGGGTTCGAGTCCCACCAGAGTCGAGCTTTACGAGTTGTCTGAGAGATTTCTCATGATTGAATAACAACACAAACCTTCTCATGTGTCGGTCAGTCCTGTGCTGTTTGAACTTTCAAGGAATTCAAAGGTTGTGGGTTCGAGTCCCACCAGAGTCAAGCTTTAAACGTTTGCAGGTAATAAGTCTCCAAGCGAATCTGTTTCAAATCGTTTTTGGATTTGTTTAACAAATACAGAAACACAATGTGAGGCTCTGTGGCGCAACCAACCGTGAATTGGACTTCTAGTTAAGAAGCGAAAGGTTGTGGGTTCAAGTCCCACCAGATTTATCCTTTATAAGAGATAAAATACAGACAAATTCATCCAAACATAACTCACATACTTTCAACTACTTACTGTAATTTATCTGAATTTAATTTGTGCAAATAAACTCATAACGTCGCACAACGTCACAGATGTAAACGAGATATACGTCTGTAGTTTTGTCTTGCAAATCATGGTGTGAGCACACGTCAGTGGTGTGTTGTTAAAGAGTCCGCCGCCCTGTGTTTGTTTACCTGTGGATCACTGATTGCAGCTCTCCAGGACGCCTCTGTTGCACAACGACTCACAGCAGCCGTCTGACAGCTGGAAGTGTCGGCGCAGTGTGTTGAAATATGAATCTCCAGCGAGCTGCAGAGGGAAGAGCTCACACTGCTGCCGATATCTGTTTCAGGGAGGTCAAACCTGCTGCCAGGACTCGTCTCTGACAAAGGTCACATGACTTGTCCACCCAGGTCTCTCCCTCATCAGGCCGCTCTCAGGGAGGTCAAACATGCCTCCTTCTTTGTATTCACGGTTAAACCGAAAGACGATCTCCAAAACACAGCTGCTCAGCTTTCACAGCAGATATTTTGAAACGCCGCAGTTTGAAAGGAACGTGTGTGTGAATAATAAGATTAACGACGGCTGCTCCAGTTTCAGGGTTGACACAGAGGTCATGCCATCCTATTTTTTCAGGGGATTAAAGGGAGGATTGGCAAACTCTGAGAAGTTACATGTATCTAACGTCAACAGTGGTACCAGTGTTTTTACACACCATTATATTCAGATTTGGTTTCTGTCTGGCTGACAAAGAAACAAGAAATACTTCATTAAATCTTATCAGAATTAGCTGTTAGCACTTCCTGTTTGCAGTGAACATGTAGATGTTCAGACAACGATCACTGGATTACTTTGATACTGAAGAAAACATAAAATCATGATATTTCTAAGGCAAGTTCTGCATTTTTCTTTTTAAGGATTTCTAAGTGGATTTATGGAGTCCGGTCTCCTCACAACCATGCAGACACAAAGTCAGGAGAAGTTAAATAGTCCACAAAACATTTCTGGAGCTTCACAGAGACAATGACTCTGTAAATCCACTTAGAAAGCCTCAAAACTGACACGCTCCTTACATGTGCAGAACTTGCCTTGAAAAAATCATGTTTTTATGTTTTCTTCAGTTTCACAGTGATCCAGTGATTGTTGTCTGAACTTTCACAGGTTCACTGCTATCAGGAAGTGCTAACAGCTAATTCTGCTAAGTTTTGAAACAACTCCCACGTTACCTCAGTTGTTTAGGATGATACTGAAATGCTGAATGAATCTCCAGAAATGTTTTTCAGGGAGGAGGAGGTTTCTTTTATGGCCCCATTTCTGTATATGACCTATTTTACTTTCACTCTTTATTACTTTATGTTTATCATGGTGTGTTTTATATTGTCTGCCCCTTGGAGTTTTATTTTGAAAGGCCACAAACAAGTAAGAGTGTTGAGGATGAAGTTTCGATCAGTGTGTTTTATGATTAAATACTAATCCATGTTTACAGTTTGTTAATGGATCAGGGAGTTTTATGCGTTTATGGATTGATGACCGATGGAAAGTAGACCAGCAGGTCCGCGTCCCATTCCGAAGTCAGCTCTCCTTCCCTGCGTCCTTCTCAAGCAAACAGTTTGATTGATCGTTTAACGATACAAACACTAATAAGATAAATAAACGAGTGAATTAAAAGTGTTTTCAGGATGTGAGAGGTGAGTGTATTCAGTGTGAGCAGGTGAGCAGGACACATCACAGGAGGAGTTTGTTTCAAAATGGGTCACGGCAGCCAGTGGAACGTGATGCAGGTGAGCAGCTGCAGGTGTGTGTGTGTGGACAGGTTCAGAGGGGGCGGGGCTTGTGAAGTACCTGCTGCAGGTAGGTTCGTGCTGCAGCTCAGTCGCTGTTGGTTTTGCTCCCGCTGCAGGCTGAAGGTGTATCTCTCCTCTGCAGGTGAGTTTAACCTCTCAGCTCAGCAGCTGATCAGGATACAGCCTCACCTGGGTCACCGGAAGTGGTTTTAAGTTGTTTCCCAGCGGTTCTGGACGGGTTCCACTTCGTCACTCTTCCTGAAATGAGCTCATCCAGCAGCAGGTGAGTCAGTCATCAATCTGACGTTAATGGACGCACGGTCAGCTGTTTTCATCTGACTTGTGTTGTTGTTGTTGTTGTTGTTGTTGTTGTTGTTGTTGTTGTTGTTGTTGTTGTTGTTGAGTGTGTTTGTTGTTCGAGCTGTTTTGTCCGCGTGAGAACGAGTCTCAGGTGTCACGTGACGGAAACTCTCGTGCTGTTTTTGTTGTGTTTTTTTCCGCGCGGTGTGTTCAGGAAACCCGCAGCAGACTAACGTGAGACCGTGAGGGCGGTAATTGAGCCTGTGTGCAGCTCAGGAACCGGTTCTTCTTCTTCCTGGACTGGACTGCTGTGTACGTGCGTGCGTGCATGTATGTGTGAGTGTGTGTGTGTGTGTGTGTGCGTGTGTGTGAGTCATTCACTGACACTGGGCTGTCAGGAGTGTATCCAGTGTCCTGTTTGCCCTCGGGACAGGAGTTTACAAAGGTGTGTGTGTGTGTGTGTGTGTGTGGGTCCCTCTGTTGCCATGGTTACAGTTACAGGTATCAGGCCTGATGCTGGTCTGGTGCAGGTAGTGGAGGAGTCAGTTCAGTGTTTCAGTGTAGATGTGATTAATGTTCTTCAGAATAGATAAGTGATTGATTGGTTGACATGACGATCGATATTCCTCATCTGTGACGTCATCGACACTAAAAACATGCAATGAAGCTGCATGAGGAGAATTTCATGAACACCTTCACAGGTGCATGTTGGTTAATTGATCTGTGGAATGATTCTGTAAGTCTCAGCGCCATCGAAGTCGTCAGCATTGATTATCTCTGTCCTGCTCACCTGTGTGCACCTGGAGGCCTAGAGACTGTATTTTCCATGTACCAGGACCGTGTCCTGCACCTGGTTCAGCTCGTGGGTCAGAACTACAGTCGTCCTTGAACTCTGAGGTCATTTTGATCTCGACCCACCTGGAAAGTTTCTGATTCTTTTTCTTCGCTGCTCTAAAAGCCACAGACACAGTTACTGTTTTTAGAGCTGCGGAGAAGAAGATGATTTATGTTTTTTGGCTGCGACTCACAGCCAAGGTGTCAGAATCAGTACCAGAACTTCTCTAGTAGTTCCAGCTGGCGTCACCGGGACCACATTCTGCCATGATGACACACACAGACACCATCACAGCTGATAAGAACTCTCAGGTCCAGCTGCCTTTGACTCGGTACTTCTAAAAATATTGTCATCTTGGACTCTGAAACTGTGAAGAGCTGAAACTTCATCCAGTTTTATGAGTCTGCAGTCAATTATCTGTTGAACTGTGTTGGTGCTGCTGCAGGAATGTGTCTCCACCCACAAACACTCAGACCGGTTCTGATCCGCTGCCACACCTGAAC
Source organism: Diplodus sargus (assembly GCA_903131615.1). NCBI lineage: Eukaryota > Metazoa > Chordata > Actinopteri > Spariformes > Sparidae > Diplodus > Diplodus sargus. Next base: position 138,987 of record CAEMYA010000712.1, on the reverse strand, counting down.
TGAAGGAACAATTAAGCGTGACGCCGTGTTTCTGTCGCTCTCAGGTCCAGTTCTCAGACAAACACGTGTTCTGATAGATCTTCTCTGATCATCGTGAACATCTTCACGTGTTCCGGCTCCGTCTGACAGCGCCGGTCCAACATGTTTCAGTTCATGTCATCAGTTGATTCATCTGTGGCGGTGATGTTGCTTCTCATGCGCTCGTTATTACGTCT
>CAEMYA010000712.1:81614-118183 GCA_903131615.1 Diplodus sargus | reverse complement strand
GCCGCCTCCTCCTCCCTCTCCATCCTCGCCTTCCCATGAGCACCTGGGGCTGGAGTGGGACCCCTCAGTCGACATCGGACGCTCGGTCTCCCGCGAGGACGCCGACTCGTCGTACTTCAGTGCCAGCACAGGTAGGAAGTGACACAAAGTCTTTTTATTGGAACATTTGACTCATTTATTTTCATGAGATGTCTTGAGATGAACTACTGAATGTTCAGGACTTCAGCAGTAATGACATCATGAGCTGTGTGTTTACAGGTCTGTGTCACAGAGACGGTCTGAAGAGGCGGAGCTACCTCAGCTCTCAGTCTGACATCAGTGATGAGAACCAGGAAGCAGATCTGGTGAGTTACAACTGCTGCTGGGTCTCAGTTCAGGGTCTGCATCCTCTGAAGGACTCGGCCTTTGTGGTCTTTGAAGGCGAGTCCTTCAGAGAGACCTTGTTAACCTCGTCAGCCGTTGCGTTGCATTTCCTGGTTGCGTCACCAGATGTTTTACCCTTACGTCACAATTTCTGCCGCCCAGGCCCGCGAAAGTGACGATCTACGCCACGCGATGTCCCCATTTTCTCTCTTTCTCTCTTATTTTTCGGGCGCGCAAAGCATCTTGGGATATGTGAGGCCACGAAGGATCGTAGTGATGCATCCTTCAAAAACAGGGAGAAGAAGGAGCATCTGGAGGAGCCTTCAGACTGGGACAGTTGTTCACACGGTGTTGTGATGTAATTGGCCTTCAAATGCTCCTCTGAAGGATGCAGACCTGGACTGAGACACAGCACGTGTTCATGGGGGAAAGAAAAACACTGACATTGTAAACGACAAACGAAAATTAAAATAGCGATCCAAAAGTTAACATTCCCACTGATTTCTTCGTCTGCCGTTCTCTTCCACCGTCTCACTGCGTCTCGTAGCGTCTGAGCCGACGTGTCGCAGGACAGCGCAGCGGCGGCAGAGACGCCACATCGGGCCTAAATTTAACCACAAACCATGTGGAGCTTTTCTTCTAATTCATCGTACTCGCTCTCTTCTCTGTTGTTCTGCTGTGACCCAGATGCTACATGGCCCGGAGGCTCGGTCTGTCTGTCTGTCTTTATCTCACACACTCACACACAGTCATTGATGTTCACCAGCTACATCTAAAAATGTTCTCCCCTCGCCGAGCGTGGGCTTTACGAGCTGGTTACAACCGCTCCCCTCTTCTTCTGCTGATTTATTGATGACACCTGCAGGATGTGGCACCTCTATATGTTGTCGGGCGCGTTGGTTTCCTTTTTTTAGCTTTTCGTTTTATATGATGAGGCGCAGAGGCGGAGAAGCAGGAGTGTGTTAGCGGCCGTACGACAGGGAGACTGAACCGCAGAAAGATGAAAACGGAGAAGACGTGCGCCGATGAAAAGAGACGAGACCAGACAGTGAATGTTTAGAAGTAATCTGAGTATCCTCCTCTGCCAGCCTGCAGCTCTGCTCTCTGTGTTTCTGTCTGTTTCACCCACACACTGTTGCACTGTGGTTGAACCTGAAGCTCAACAGGAGAAGAGACGAGCAGACACACGTAAAACTGAATTAGCATCTGATTACATCCCAGCAGAGACATCACAGACCGTGTACCACTTTTTATAATAACCCTTATTGGCTTCGTACAGGCGTGATGTCAGCACGCCCTCCCCGCAGGCTCGGCTCGGCTCGCCGTCTGCCCGGAGGACTCGATGTGTGTTGTACTTCATTAAATCTGCGACCGCGTGACCTCGTCTCCGGGCGCTCGTACGCCGCATGAATCCCGAGTACGACTCGATAAGACGTGCCTGCAGTTTCCTCCACCCGAAACTTCAGCGTTCAGCTCCGTCACTTTCAGACTGAAACATCTCAGCTCATTAACAACACATCGTGTACACACTGTTGTTTTTTTCCCTGCATAATATTTGCATATGTTTTTAGGTTTCTGTCCTTCCAGGCGGTCGTGGTTTCACTTTATTGTGCGTCCTGCACACCAAATACTTCAGTTCCAGAACAGCTCCAAACTTCTCTGTAATATTTACTCCAAGTAGAAAGATGTGCTCAAACTAAAGTCTCATAATAAACGTGTTTCTCTTGTGCTGAACTTCTGCAAAACGTTTCATCATTATAGAACTTTCTTTGTGGTTCTTCCTCCTGTGAAGTGTCCAATCTGCCAGAAACAAACAGAAGAAAAAGACCTTTTTGTTCCAACTTTATTTAGAACTTAATTTATTATCAACCTGTTAACACAGTTTTCAATACTGACCCACATCGTGTCCTCGAAAACAACATGCGCGGTTCTGATTCTGTCGATTGTGGCGGCATTTATCTTTTCCAGTCTTTGAACCGCCGAGGATGTTCAACAATCCCAAAATCTTTTAAAAACCTTCAGCAGGAAGTCGTATCGACCACAGAACTGTTCGGTTTTGCTAACGCCTCGTTTGAGTTCCTCAGCGAAAGCAACGTCGCCTAATTATACGAGACGAGGGACGATATGAAACATCCTGCAGTGATCCTGTCCGACATGATTGCCACTGACGATATTATCCTTTTTTAACAAAGCAGACATAGATTTATTCCAACCACAGAGAAACGTTCAGATCAAGTTATTATATCGTCATCAGCTGCTGATGTTTTCCTACTGAACGGATCGTCAAAGGTTCACACCGCCGTCTCCATCTGACTGAAAAATAACACAGTGAAACCTGATATCAGCTGATGAGTTAGTCAATTTTGATTTTACGAAATCAGAAAACCGTACAGAGTCATTACAAAGAACGGTAACAAGCTCAAGGATTTATCTCCAAACTAACTTCTCCTCTCTCTGCGCAGAGGTCCGATGGATGGGTAGACCACGCCCACCCCGGAGTCTTCTCACCAATAGAGAGCCAGCGGGGCGGGACTCAGCTGTACGGAGACCAGTGGGCGACCTCGACTCCTGACGGACAGGAAGGCGAGCCGGTCAGCTTCGACGGCGGGCGTGTGAGGGCGTGGCTGGGAGTCCAGAGCCCCGCCCCTCCAGAGAGGAGGACTTCCTGCTGTAAAGCTGTGCAGACGGATGGAGAGGTACGGTGGAGAAAAGACAAAAACCAGCATCTGTGAATGACAGGCTGGCGTATCTGCTGAAAATAGTCCCAAGATATTTACAATTTCCTCCTGATTGTTTATTAAAACTACAGCGAGCAGCTTTTTCAGGAGAATTGCGGAACATACACATTTCTGCCGGTTTTTAAAAGATGGATGCCTTCAGTGGGAACCAATGGGCTTGAAGCTGTGAGCCACAGACAGGAAGTGAGACGGTATTGAGAGACGGACAAACACGTCACTGTGCGTGGTTGTGTAAAAACTGACCTGACTCCTGAAACACTCTCGCGTTCCTCAACGGATGACAAAATAGTTGAATCCAGTCAGAAAGTCGACGTTTGACAGTTCAGATGCAGATTTATGAGCGCGAGCTGTTTTCACTATCGCAGTAACACATCACGTCCGTGTGTCTGCCGTCTTTACCGTCTCCAGCTGTTACAGCAGCATTGAAAATAAAGTTTGCTGACAAACAGGTCAGATGTTACTGTCGTTATTCAGCTGAGCTGCGACCTCAGCCAGCCCATAACACCCCTCAGATCTATACTCCACTCACGTCTGTGCAGGGAGACTGAGAGAAAGAGGTTTTAAAGTCAGTGTGTTCAGCTCTCAGTGCTTTTCTGACTGAATCTCTTTAGCTTCTCTCGTCCGGTTTGTTCTTTAAGCATCTGCTGTTTCATCGTCTTCACTTTCAGGAGTCGTGTTCAGTTACTGCTGCTGAAAACACGTTTCCTGTGATGCTGCTTCATAATAAAAGCTTTTAAATGACTCAATAGTGGAGCTTTTATTGTGGAGGAGTTATAGGAAATTAACTGAGCCGCTTTGTTAGCGGTGATTGTTCGATACCGCAGGGATCGAGACAAAGCCATTGGTTTAAGACAACCTTCAAGCAGGAAGATTTTGTAGAGTTTTTGTTGCTTATTAATTTTCTTCGTAAGTTTTATGCTAAGCGCCTGATCATTGTGGTCTGAAGGAAAATGTTTCTCATGTTGTCTGTCCACCGAACTTCTTTAAATTCATACTTTTTAACAGTCAAAGATCACTGTGACGGTGACGGCGTCGAGTTCTCGTGAAGACGATATCTCAGAAACACCTCGGAGGGAGTGAAAGAAAGTCTGCTTGGACTTAATAATTCATATAATTATAACAAAACGTTGTACCCAGATGTCTTTATATGATAAAAAATGATGACGTGAAGACCGTTTTATACTCAGGAGGTCAAAGGTCAACTTCACTCTCGCGTCATAATTGTCTTCACTATTATTCTGTGCCACAGACACGGGAGGAGGGTTCCCAAAATGTGGGTCCAGGAACAGATTGGTGTCACCACAAGGTCATTAATACAGTTAAAGCAGACACCTACACACACATCTACACACACACACCCACACACACACACCTACACACTCTGAGTGATGTCCTCTCTCACCGGAGGCTCCATCAACATTCATAATCATCAGCCTTTATTTTCCTCCACCTTTGTAAAGATGGATTCCTGAATAACTGCCCTCTATCGCCCCATCTCTGTTTTCTCTCTCCGCCTCTCCTCCTTCATTGTTTCTCCCTCCATCATCGGCCTCAGCCTTCATTTTCTCTCCCTCTCTCATTACCGGTGAAAGCGTCTATTTATTCTCCTCTTCCTCCGTCTCGTCCGCCGCTCTCCTCGGGCCGCCGAATGAATCCATAAAGTCTTGATTTATGCATCGAGTCTGGCTGCACTTTAACTGTCGCCATAAAAACAGGCAGAGAAACACGCAGACTTCCTCATTTCCTCCCTTCCTCTTGACTTCCTCCTTCCCTCGTCTGGTTTTCCCTCTGTGTGACTCACAACCAGCCACAGATGACTCTGTATAGTGAAACAGACGAAGAAAAGTTGGTCAATGAGTTTTTCAGGGTCAAATCTGATGACAGAGTTTGTGCGTCACAGTAATTAGAGCAACTCATTTGCATTATACGAGTCTGATTAAATGTGTGTTTGTGCGTAATAGCGCTGGCACTTTCTAATGGAGCTTCATTACTGACGAAACTATCGAGCGAGAACAAAAACAAATTGGAGCAGAAATCAACCGGGTCCAGATTTGAGAGCAGTGAAGGAGAGAATCGAGGGGCTGATCGATGTTTGTGGAGCAGCTTGTTGTTCAGACATCGCTCAGCCCTCGTCTTCACGGAGCGCTCCATCAGCTCTGACCCGGAGTTACATAACATCTCGTGAGCTCAGTGTTTTACTAAAAGTTCTGAAAAATCTGAAAGACTTTAGCAGAGAATCGGTCGACTTGTCAGATTCAGAACCAGCTGAAGTGGCTCACTCGATTCTAGTCACGCTTCAACTGATTACTCTCATTACAGATTAATCTTTTGTCATTTTTCCATCACACCTGCCGGCCTGGCTCTACTCGGTTTGACTCGGCACGGCCCGGGTTTGACACTTCCACCAGAACTGGTCTACCTGCTTGAAGATGTACTGAGTGCTATCGAGGCATTACTGCTAACAAAGTAGCTCCGCTAATCCAGTGAGCAATTTACTGTAACCTACTTAACTTGTCTACATACTAATTTAAGCAACTACAAGGAACTTTGATATTTTGTTGATTTTGGATCCACAAAACAACATGTCAGATCTAAATAGTCTAAAAAAAAATCCTCCTCCTGCTGATTTGACAATTTCGGCCCGCGATAGTTTGTAAAAGCAAAGTGTTCCTTAAGTTCCTAAACGAAGAAGTAAAGACGCTTGTTTTTAACCTTTCTCATTGTTCTTAAAGGTCTAAAATCACAGCTTGGAGAAGACGCTGATCAAATATTGGGCAGCGTTTCATCGTCGGTGTAGACAGACCTGACAGACTGTGACTTGGACTTTCCCCAGAAGACATAAAAAGCTGCTCCGGCTGGACTACAATTGGATGATAGTTGCCAAAAAACATCCTGCAATTTTCTCACTTACTCCACCACCGCAAATTGTGCTCAAATGTCCTTTTTGTGGGATTTGAATCAAATCAAAACAGCTGAAATGACTTTTATATTGATTGTCTGATTTCGATTTTATTTCCATACATTGACAGACATCTGTATGTGTTCCTGTGTTCCAGTGTTACCTGGAAGGAAGCCACATCAGTGCCCCTAACAGCCAACATCGCCTTGAAAACACTCAACAGCCTTTTGCTGCCCTCTCACCTTCACTGCCACATGATCTGAAAGCCTCGTCTGATTGGATGAAGCACCGATATCGATCAATCCTTCAGGTGAGATGATGTATCAGTCGGTCATCTTGTTTTTACGGCGATAAAGACGATAAATCAAATGTTTTTTGGGAGCGGCTCTACTCCACAGCAGCTTTACTCCACAGCAGCTTTACTCCGCAGCACCTTTACTCCGCAGCAGCTTTACTCCGCAGCAGCTTTACTCCACAGCGGCTTTACTCCGCAGCACCTTTACTCCGCAGCAGCTCTACTCCGCAGCGGCTTTACTCCGCAGCACCTTTACTCCACAGCGGCTTTACTCCGCAGCACCTTTACTCCACAGCGGCTCTACTCCACAGCAGCTTTACTCCTCAGCACCTTTACTCCGCAGCACCTTTACTCCGCAGCAGCTCTACTCCGCAGCAGCTTTACTCCACAGCGGCTTTACTCCTCAGCGGCTTTACTCCGCAGCGGCTTTACTCCGCAGGAGCTTTACTCCACAGCAGCTTTACTCTGCAGCAGCTTTACTCCGCAGGAGCTTTACTCCACAGCAGCTTTACTCCAGTTCAAAGTAATTAAAGTGTTATTGATGAACAATAACACACACAGCACCATAAATCTGTATTAGCAATAAGAAGTGGGGTCACTAATGCCCCGTGGGAAGGTATAAACTGTGTGTGGGCAGATATTCCTGAGCTGATATTTTCTTAGAAAGATGTTGCCTGAAACCGCTGCAGACTAACAGAAGCTCTCTGTTCTTCAGGCTGATGAAGAGCCGTCCTGTTGTGAGGAACCTGAACGTCTTCTCTCCGAGCAAAGGTTAGAAAACACATAAAACTCTCAGAGCGGCTGTGAATCTTCAGGGATGTTTCTACAAAACCGCAGAGATAAAAAACAGAACAGGGCGCTTTATGTTTATGAAGAAGAAGAAGAAGAAAGGACAGAAGGTCAGATGCCAACAAACAAACATGGTTTTCATCAGGCCACTAACAAGAACTATGCTCAGTTTGTGGTGTTACACTCGATTTTGTGCAAGTTTAAACTTCCAAAATCAAAAATAAAAGAAAGAAATGATTCAGATCTACTAATATGCCATTAAATGCACCAATAATGATATTGAAAATAAATGTAGGCATTAATTAATTTAGAAGATGTGACATAAATGTATTAGTTTGAATTACTTAGATTTGATTAATTAATGAACACCTACATACATACATACATACATACATACATACATACATACATACATACATACATATGTTTTAATATCATTTCGGTGCAGTTATTGCCATATTTATCAGTTTATCTCTTAATGTATTCATTTTCTTTTTAAGATTTAGGCCTTTTTAAGATTTCCATTCATCTGTTTTTATCTGACAAGGAAAGAAAATCACTCTGAAAATTATTTATCAGCACAAAGTTTTTAAGTGATTAGATGATTAAATGCTGACCTGCGTCAAAACTCTCCGGAGGAACTCCTTTTATAGATTTAGTAGAAATGAATATATAAAGTCTTTATTGTGCCAAGATTTTTAAAAAATTGAGGTAACTCCAGGGCCACAGCCTTCCCATAACCCCCTCCTCCAGCTGCCAAGAAGAGACTTCCTAAAATGTTTTTTAATAATTTATATTTTTCATGTTTTATGTATTGAGTGTTGGAGGAGCGCTGTGAGGGGAAATCCCAAAAAATGAACAAAACCTCAGCTCAGGACTCAGGCCGGTATCTCTGGACTCTGTCTCACCTCCTCTGTAACTACACGAGACAGAAAAGTGGGAATTATTAAATTACAAAATAAAGGATTACCTGTTTATTTCCCCTCATGCTGTTTCAAAGCTTCGTTCCTCTCAGGTGGAGGATGAGAACGTCCTGTATATGTTTACTAAATCTATATTTTAAGTAATCCTTATTAAAAAGTCACAAACTCAGTCTGGTGGGTTTATAAATGTTCTGCTGGTTAAATATGTATTCGTGCTGGTTGTAGTTCTCACCTCCACCTGTTGCCCAGTAACAAACACCTCCACCTCCTCCACAGTGTGTCCTCCACCAGCAGTGCCTCCTCCTCGTCCTCGCTCTCCCCGGCCCTCCTCTACCTCCTCCTGGCTGCAGCTCTGGTTCTGCTGGCCTGTCTGATCTGGGTCGCCCTGGAGCCGCCGTGTCAGCGCAGCAGCCGGCTGCCTCGTGGCCTCCACCTGACTCTGAGATACGTCAACGGACCCCCGCCTACATGAAGACGTCCGCAGACTCTCATGGAAGACGTCTGGACGAAGCTCTTTCCTCAGGCGCTGCAGAACTGAGGTTTGCAACATGTGATGCTTTAAAAAATGTGCTCATTTCAATATAACCCCCGAGTCTGACTCGAGCCTCAACGATCCGACAGAAATCTGCAGGGACGCTCCATGAAAAGTCTGAATAATTAGACCTCCAGACATGACTCCACAATCCACAACACAGCACTTCCATCATTATCTGTGTAGCTGACGACATCTGTACTGCAAATGTTCAGGAAACAGCTGTCAACGACAGACATTAGTTAATGTGTCGCTCTTCAGCTATCGGTAAAAAGTAAGCAAGTCCTGAAATATCAGAAAGTCACAAAGAAACATGTCGCTCTTCAATATTTAAGACTTTTTCTGTAAAAAAAAAAAAAGGAAGAAAAAGTGAGACACGTCCACCAGTTATGTTTTCCCTGAACTTGAATAAAATGGATGTCAGATTGAGCACGATCAATACAGATCTGTGGGACCAATACTGACAATCACCAGTAAAAACATTCTGATTTCAGCATTTACACATTTTTTGCATTGATCCCTCAATTGTATTAAAAGATATGTACGGACTGAAGGCACAATATTATCAATAATTGGTTTAACAATAAACCTTGTTGTCTATAATGAACTTCAGTAGGAATTTAATAATGTAAAATAACCGTAAGCACCTTTTTCTGCATTATAATCTCTAAAAAGTAAAGTTGTGTTCCGTATCTAAAAAAAAAGGAGGGGCAGATTAAAGCTCCATCAGCACCAAGACAACAAAAAAATATATATCTTGATTTATATTTAAGAGCTGGAATGATGTCATCAATGGAGGATGGAGGATATTATTTGCATCATTCGGCTCCACATTGACTAAATCTCACTGGTTTGGATGCAAATTCTCCTGATTGGTCCGATGTCAGCTGACCACTCCTGAAAGCTGGAAACTAGGCTGCAATTCCTCAACCTACCAAAAACCACATCAGTTACTGACGACGTTGTGGTTCATACAAAGGTTCCATTTCATTATATCGCTCCTCACTCAGTATGTTGTCAGTTCTTTCCTACAATAGTTACGCCGTCCTTCAAATTAACTGTGTAAATACAATATTATCTTAGATTTTGAATACATCCTCGTCTCCAACTATGAACTAACAGCAGGTACAAAAACATGTCTGGTTTCATAAAGTAGCCTATATTTATTCAGTTTTATCCCCGAGAAGAAAAATGATATATCTTTATGAACGTTGGTCAAAGAATCTGTAATTTGTATAGACTTGCTGTGTTTAGTTGAAAGTTATAAATCTGATTTGTTTGACAGGATTTCCAATATTTTTGTAGTAAAACTTGGAACAACCAAAACCATCGATGCCTTTTCTTAGTCAGATGTAAAACTCGCACATGTTGCAGGAAATTAAAATTGAATGTGGTTTTTTTGGGATTAAAAGAAGACGTATTAGAAGTAACATGCTCTTAAATTAACGCAGTTTATCACAAAAAATTGATGAAGTTGCAAAATCAAACGTGTCTTATCCTGAAATTTGACTTGTCAGCTTGTTTTATTTCCATTTTTCCAGATTAAAAACATGGAATAAAGAATATAACACAAGGTTAATGTCACATACAGACACTTTTTGGAAGATGTTTTGCGTTGCTTCTAAAGATTATAGCTTTCAACTGCTATCTGTGCTAATGTAGCTAAAGCTAATGTAAAGGATGAAGCTAACAAGCTAGCTCTCCCTCAATGACTGTATATTATCATTTGCCACTCATGAAGTATTTTATACTTACCACTAATCACTAACTGCCTTGTTAAACCACGAGAGCACTTGTATTTATAATTCACGATGTTTTGTAAGAAGTATATTAGAAACTGTAGTGAATGTAATATTACTGTCAAAGTTTTTATCATTTTTTATGTTTTAGCTCTTTAAACTACAGATCGCACATCCATCGTTCATGACTGAAGGTCTTTTCTGAACCACGTCTGTGTTTCTGGATGTGGTTTTCCTTCAGTCAGCCGCTGGTTTCACTTGATTTCTTTTTAAAAATCATCTTGCACGGATTTGAAACTTGCTGCAGAGAGATTATCCATCAGAGCTGAGACTCTGTCTCTCTTTATGTGTGTGGTGATTTGAAATGCTTTCCCACAAGAACAATATTTTCACTTTGACCGAAATAAGAGCGAACACATGATGGATTATCTGTTTGCAGAAGGCTGCAAGTCTCTGCAAGTCGATTCTCAGAGACAGCGAAGCGTTTCTGTTTTCAATACGTTCAGTGTTTGTGCAGACGGGCGTGTTCACGTGAGGACATTCACATCTCAGACTCTTGTGAACGCAGCTGAAGGGCTAAAACATAAAAACACAACAGTGTGGGAACTGAAAGGGAAGTGTGTAAAGATTTATCTGTGGTCGTTTCTTGCTGTGTAATTCCGTCCAGTAACAATGTCAATAGTGTAAAACTGTTCCAGTTTTAAGAAGGTGCTGCCGGGTTTATTAATATCAAGAGTTTCCAAAACAAATGTCACGGCTGGAAGAGACCAACTGTGACGCCGTGCAACCCAAATGTTTGACTCTCTCAGGGGAAGAAGTCGTCCAGGTTCCTAAAACTCTTAAAATCAGGAGGATTCAGTTGTTGTTGTTGTTGTTGTTGTTGTTGTTGTTGTTTAGGGAACTTGTTCATCGCTGCCATCCAAGACATTTCACTGTTTTTTTTAAAAGTTGTTTTCTTTTTTTTGTCACAATCATTGTTTAATATTTCAAAAACAAACATGTTGCATCCAATCAAATGTTTTTGCTTTTTTGTACACAAGTTTGAAGATAATAAATAAAATCAATTATATGAAACAATGTGACTGAAACATCCTTTTTATTTTTATCTTTTCAGGAAATTCGATTGACTCGGTTTCATTTCATTCACTTTAAATCTATTTTGTGTCTCTTTCTGATGTTGAATACAGACAGGAACATTAAATTATTGGTTGTAAACGAGCGAGTGAGTGAACTATGCAGTAAACCAGAGAAATAAATCACTAAATTCTGATCGTATAATGGTCGTTAAGTTTTAAATTGAACTAACTGAGGCCACTCCTCGACACACCCTGCAGACAAATACCGGGAAAATAAGGAAATACAGACGGGGAGAGAATCTCTGCAAATACAAACAGCGCCACAGACTTCTAGTGGTCAAAAGAGGCATAACTTTTCTGTAAGTTTTAAAGAAATGTCCTGCATACAATAACTTTAATGATTACCTTCTTAAAAAAATATTTTTAACATTAACTTTCTTCTGCTTCACAGAAAAGATGAAGTACAAATTGAATTCTGAAGGTAAATTTATTTCAGCTTCTATTTCCAGATTAGTTTTGATCCTGAGGTTAAAGTGACTCCGCCTCTTTCCCTCCGTCACTCTGCATAGTTTCTACAGGTTAGTGATGCTGTGTGTGTCTCTCAGTGTGTGTGTGTGTGTGTGTGTGTGTTAGTGAATGACGGCAGGTTTGCGTCGTCTTACAGCAGATTTGCGTGCTCAGTCTCGTGCCGCACCCACGTGTCTGAAGAACGCCAAGTCACTGCGATCGGTGACACGGCTAATACACTAAGCAGGGATTAAGTGTGTGTGTGTGTGTGTGTGTGTGTGTGTGTGTGTGTGTGTTTCTCATTGTCTGTCAGTAGGAGGTGTGTAGGTCTTTGTGTGTGATGATCATGTTGCCGCTGCTCGAGCATTTTGAATGTGTTCAGTACAGACTGTCACACAATGAACACTGAAGATTTAAAACAGATTGAATACGAGGTTTCAGTGAAGATATTTGGAGCATAGAAGATAAAAGTACGTTTTTAAAGGTTCAGTGTCACGTCTGTGTCTCTGTCCGTGTTTGATTCTCTAACATCGCTTGAGTTGTTGTTCTTTGCTAATGAAACTTTTTTTTCTTAACAAACCCTGTTTGAAGCCGGAGCTCTCGAGGGAACACCCAGAAATGACAATTCAACATTAGTATTAGTCGAAAAATAACTGCGTTCTCATCTTTTGGGTGAACTGTTCTTTTAAATAATGTCTAAAAGAACGCAGTCTGAATAAAGTGCAGAGAAGCTCAACCGTCAAGAAAATATAAACAAGGTTTTTTGAGGATTCAAAGTTTTGTGTGTGACAAATGACTCTTTCTACTTCTATTTCATATTTATAATAATAACAATAATGCATTTTATTTAAAGGCCTTTCAAAGCACTAAAGGACACAACACATAACAACAGTACAACAAAATCAGGAAACATTTTAGTGCAAATGAACAACTAACATTGTACTAAAGAAGCACAACACAAAACTTGACTGAGAGACGAACAAACCAACCAACCAGTAAACCGATCAGCTAACCAATTAGTAAATGTATTGGCAAACTAACCCACTAACGAGCCAACTGACCGACTAACTGACACGAGCAAATAGGTGATAACGAAAGTAAACAAACGAGAAACCAGAACAAAACTGCTGAGGTTCACAAACATCTTCTCTAACTTTTAACTTGCTGGGGTTTTTTTCATGCCATTAACCGTTGTTCCAAACTCTGATGTCATCTTTCTGCTGGTGATCAATTCTCTGTTGGTTAAACGTTGATCACCACCGATGACACAGCAGAGCTTCATTACAGGAGCTGAAGTCTGAATCTACGAAGCATGAATTCTTCTCCATGTCAGCTGAACTGTGTGTGAGCGTTGTGTGTAGCTGTGAACATGTGAGTGCACAGTGTGTGGCAGTCATTCTCAATGACCGTCAGCTGTGTGTGTGTGTGTGTGTGTGTGTTAACATGTCTGTGTACATGTGCCAGTGTTGTAGTGGTGCAGCTGTCACTTCCTGTTTGTGTGGTCAGCCTGTGATCACTGTGTGTTTCTCCTCTGGATGTTCAGACACTTTGAATTAGTGTGTTTCAGCCTCCAGAGTGACTGTCTTTGTCCGTGTGTGTGTGTGTGTGTGTGTGTGTGTGTGTGTGTGTGTGTGTGTGGTGTCTTGTGAAAGATATTTTTTTATATGTGTGACTCTGCAGTCTTTTGTGTGTGTGTGTGTGTGTGTGTGTGTGTGTGCGTGCTCTGCTGGTGATCCAGTTAATGAAAGCGCTCCATCTGTTCGGAGGCCCGCGGGCCTGCAGCTGGGATGAAGACGATTATATCTGCTCATTTTTAAAAAAAGGAAAAAATTAAACTTTCTTATCGTGAATCATGAGACGACTCAGATCAACTCTTTAGCTGATTTTTTATTTTTTTAATTCTAAATCTGAGCCGGGGGGGATTAAAAATCTGAATGATGAAGGAAAATGTACTTTTTATTGTCCTTGTAAGAAACACAGGTAAATAGGTAACAATCCTCTTAAGATGCTCGTTAACATTCTTATGTGTTAGTAAGACTATAACAGCATCATAATCACATTTAACATTAGATTAACATCCAACATCCACCCTGAGTGATCACAGTTTCGATTGGATTCAATTTCACCAGACTCCCTTCACAAATCAGCTAATTTAAGGAGTTGTTGAGTAGCATTAAGCTTTATAACTATTATGAAACTGTGTCTCTGACAGATTCTAACTCATTGTGTCCTTGTTGTAAATTCAGCATTAAATGTGATATATGAAGCAGACTATTAACCGCATTTCACCAGACTCCCTTTACAAATCAGCTAATTTAAGGAGTTGTTTAGTAGCGTAAAGCTTTATAACTATTATGAAACTGTGTCTCTGACAGATTGTAACTCATTGTGTCCTTGTTGTAAATTCAGCATTAAATCTTTCAGCTGCAGTTGTTTGTCTCCTTGTAAAAAGTGTCAGTTTGTGGCAGCATGTCTGTACCAGCCTGTCTGCTTCTGTGTCTAAAGTGCTAAAGTCTTACCTGCCAACATTGATCAGCTGTTTGAACACACTGTTTACACTGATGTCACCATTTACACTCCATTTATGAAAGAAGAAACATGTTATTGATCTAAACATGTCACATGTTACAAAGACACTAAACAGGAACAATATCGGCTCCTTCTTTGTCCCCTTGGAGAAAGTCCCCAGACTCCCTTAACAAATGTGTCAGTTTAGTGAGTTGTTGAGTTGGAGACACTTTATAAACTCTGTGAAACTCTGTCTCTGACTCATTCTGCATTATTTGGACCTTCTTGTTAATTCAGCAAATGTTCTACCTGAACTTCTTTCTGTCTTTGAGTAAAAAAACCATCGTGACCACTCGTGATCTGCTCTAACGTGGTCGCTCAGAAACATGTTAATGAGAGCTGAACGGTTGTGATTGGATCAGGACGGATGTTGACACCGGGTCTGAACAGGCTCGTTAACAGTTCACAGACTGTTTAAGGACGTTAATGAAAGCCTAATACGTTCCTTGTCGGCGTTAAGCATCACAATATGACGCAGTATTTAACAGGTCGAGAGGTTAACAATGATGTTACAGGTAAGTTAGTTGAACTCAAGTGTTTTTGTGACGTTAGAAGACTTTTATTAACCTTCTTAATCATTTACCAAATGTCTTATAAGCTAATAATAAATGTTAAAAAGGGTCTTACAGGAGGCTTATTACTGTTTTACAGGGACTTTAATATGAAATAATGTTCATGTGAAGAAAAATGTGTTTCAGGTTTAAAGGAATTTGTTTTCTGCAGCATTTCCACCCACATCTGTCCTCAGTGTTCGTGAGAATCTCGCTGTGCGTTCGCTCCCGATTTTCTGGATTCCAGTTATAAATCTATGCATTGTCCAATAAAGAATGTATGTGTTTGGACGGACAAGGCGTGTTTATCAGTTTGCGTGGAAGCGGCAGCGAGGGGAGGAGGGAGAGAGCGTCTGGGCCTGCGGGCGCATGAATCAACGCGATTGTTTCCCACAGCCGAGAAAATGCCTCAAATTCAGTTAGAGGGCAAATAATTTCATGTTAGCTGAGGAATTTTACGAGTGCACTTTTAACCCCGTGGTGATCAGATGAGAGCGCCGATGGAAAGAGAGAAGGACAGAAGTTAGAGATGAAAAGTCGAGCGGAGGACTGAGTGTTTTTAAAATAATTATCTGGTCGCTGCAAATTATGAGCCACTTGAGATGAATCATGTAGTTTTCAGGGGATTCATTAGACAGAAGACGGAACACTAACAAACAATGACAGAAGGAGAAAAAAAATAGTTTTTTAATTGGCTGCAGAGCTCCTCGGGGGGAAACTGAGTTTCTGATCAGACTGACAGGATCCCATGTGCACCAGAGACATGACAGGAAGTCGTTTACGTCGTCTGCAGCTGCGGCTGATTCTTTACCATCATACGAAGCAGAACCAACAGGCGCACAGTTCAGAATCTTATCGTGCAGGACTGATAACACACTGAAGCTTAGGGAGACATTTCAGACCATTTCCTGTCTCAGCAGTGGAAACCCGACTGGATGAACCCACCTGTAGGCCGCTGCTCCGGGATTTCAAACTGGACTTTCACTTCTATTAAAACAGCAGATAAACAAAATGTTCCTGGTGACCAAAACTCTTGCAGCTGCAGGATCTGACTTCATTTTAACTCAGCAGTGTTTCGTTTTTACAGTTTTCAGACGTTTCCAGAGTCGTCTCGCTGCATCTGTCGATACTCATTTGCATAAAATGCCCAGAATGTAACGTACACGACGCGCCGTTACCACAACACACCGCACAGCTTCCTACGTAGACAATAAACGGGAGGCGTGAAAACGACGGATCCCGGGGACACGAAGCTTTTATGCTTCAGTTATACTTTCAAAATAAAGCGTGCTGCGTGCTTTTAATGTTGTTAACGTTGTCAAGCCGTTACGGTTAGGAAAAGATCATTTCTTTGGTTTAGAATGACATTACGCCATTTACGTACATTCGTTTACTTATGTTACATGAATTAACAACAAATCAACATCGATTCTTAGTCGCAAATAAGAAGTGAACTCTGGTCTTTGGAGGGAAAGTCTAAATAATCAACCCGACCTCCTCCTGACTCAGTCTTCAGATTACTCGACGGGTGAAAACAGCATCAAGCTCTGAAGCCTAAAGCGATCGACCTGGCTGCTGTATCTAACACATGGCGTGTGAGAACAAGAATATATTTGCATGTTGAAAGCGACATCGAACTGAAACGGAGAGCGGAGAGAGGAAAGCGTGAGGGAGGACAGATTCCAGTCACATTCCTGCTGTGGAGCTGCTGTGCTGGGGGAATGTCAGACATCTCACGACGTATTTATGAAGAACACACGCTGTGTTGTTGTGTCACGGGAGCTTCAGCTGCATCCATCCAACACAGAAGCCCTTCAGTCCTGCAGCGTATAGACACGTCCGTCCATATCTGCTGCTGGATTCTCAATCTGAGGGCGGCGGTTTAAAATGTTTCCGTCCTCTCCGTCTCTTCGTGAAGACCTCAGCTGAACAAACTTGCTTTTACATCGTGATCAGCGCCAAACTACATTATTGCATTGATTCAATTTGAATCCAGAGAGCGACCGTTACACGCCGGCTGCTGCAGACAATCAGATTTAAAACGTACAGATTTAAGTGAAACGTAAAGAGCCGTGATGTCAGAAAGAGACGCAGGATTGATTGAATTTAGATGTAATGGAGTTAGTTTGTTAACCGGTTTAACATACGCACACAAAAATGCACTTTTCTGTTTGGCTCTCTTTCCTCGTGTGAGTCTATCGAGGTTGTATTAAACGATGTGTGTGTGTGTGTGTGTGTGTGTGTGTGTGTGGTACAGATACAGACGCTCAGCGTGGCTCCAGGCTGGACACACACACTCCCTGATCTCTAGAACTAATGAACCGTCCAAATCGCTGTCCTGGACGGCCATCTTCTTCCTCTTCTTCCAGGTTTCAGCATCCTCATAAGACCCTCTATTTAATTTTATCGTCCCAGACACACTCGCTGCATTTCAGAGTCCCAAATCAAACTCAGATACACACACACACACACACACACAATGCACACACACACACACACACACACAATGCACACACACACACACACACACACACTCTGTTTCATGTCATTAAGCAGGTGATCAACTTCTGTAAAACCAACGCCAGGAAACAATATCACTGTTTGTGTGTAATAGAAAGTGTCGACTAGAACAGAAATGTTCTTATATCGTCTATTTAATATCTGATCATTACAAACAAGAGGGTTTCTTTTAGCTCCTCAACACGAAACAGTAGTGTTTCTGCGGGTCAGTACCCGGGCCCGGGTGTTAAGAGGTAATTGGCCCAGGAACAATTTATAACCAGAAGTTTGTCTTACAGCGTGTTGTTGAATGATGTCCGCAGTCAAAAGTGTTTACAGGCGGGACCAAAGGAGAGGAGGTGTATTTAATATTCTACAATTCGATAGATATCGTGATGTATCTGTCTTGTCTTGTGTGTCTCGATGCTGTTGTTACCGTGGGAATCATATCGTCGATCGTATCTTCCCCTCGTCAGCGTGAGGTGATGCTACAGTTAGCTGCTCGTCGCCGCTAATGTGTCTGTGTCTTAAATATGGAGCCAACAGTCCACGTTTTCAGACAGTCTGTCCTGGAGGACCTGACACAAATAATCGTGTAACAAACGTCCTAATCTGTTAATGACAGAACAGATAGTTTGGGCTCCGGGCCGGGACGGTACCACCACACTAGTCTTAAATCCAGTAACTACTATTTTAACTACCTGGTCTTACAGGATTATATTTTTTTGTTTAAATGTTATGTAATCTGTGTTACGTGCCTGGTGTGAGATAAGTTTGCTATACAGTCGTCCTGAATGAAACTACTTGTCGCTCTTTAAACCGCCTCACCTGACGTCCTCCTTTGCTCCCGTCAGAGCTGCTACAACAGTAACTGTGAGTCATCTGAAGCTTCTGCACACACAGTGTTTACAGTATCTGTTCTGTCGGGGAACAGGTTCACAACGTGGCCGTCTTCCCAGAGCCAGCGAAGAAAATGTAGTTTTCCTTGTTACAGTTTGTCTAGACATCTTTTAACGTCCAAATCACCAAATCAATGTTTACTGGGGGCCGGGTGCTGAGAGCGGCGAGCGCCTCGGGCCGCGCAGACACAAATCGAACACATCTGAGAATGTGTGGATGATGATACAGAATCCTGATGTTTGGATTTCAGCTGCTGCCTCCTGACAGATCGTTCAAACACGCCCGTCCAGAGATGAATATAGAAAATGAAGCTTTATCCAAGTTAAACTGATGTTCAGGGACGACAGACTGAACTGTAACAGGATGTATATAAAAGGAAACGACCCGACCTGCTGCTGCGATGCTAACATTAGCCTTTAGCTTCCTATTAATACGCTAATCACGTTCCTGATGGCGTTAATGCAGAAAAAAGCATCCAGCAACCGGCTAATAATAGTCCTCAGCCTGTAAACATGCCAATTAACATGGCATTACCTGCACCCATCTGTGGGCTGGCACAGGTGTGTGTGTGTGTGTGTGTGTGTGTGTGTGTGTGTGTGTGTGTGTGTGTGTCAGGGAGCTGATGTTTTCCGGAAATTGAAAGTGACGTCGTGCGTCCGGAGGATAAAAACTGTAGATGTTGGGGTGTTTTTTGGTGCTTAATTATTTAAATTGATGGTCTGAAGCGATCGATACGAGAGCAGACTGACTGGAATATTTAACAATCTGGTGCTGGAAGTTAAACGATCTCTATACGGAGCCGTTTAATCCTCTTAAACCTCTTTACTTTGAGATATCCTGCGCGTCATCGTCTGTACGCATTTCCCTCAAAATTCAGCCCGACACGTTTTATCTCTCTGCTAACTTCAGGGTTTCCTCACAGTGAGAGAGAGAGAAAGTGTTTTTTAGAGCCCGGACTCCCCCGAGAGTCTCAACAGAGATTAAAAAAACCACAAAGACCGACTGTGAAAATTAAAAAGTCAAAGCAGAGATAAATGAGGACGCAGTGGGATGTCAGGAAACACAACTGACCACTTCTACTGAATACAAATCCATCCTCACTGCTTTTAAGTGGTTTCTAAAAAACGTCTCTTTCCTGACTGTTGCGTGTCGACGTGCAGCTGAGCAGGAGAGAGTCGGTCCGGTTTGTTTCCTCACAGGCAGCGTTAGGTTGGATGGATGTGAAACTCTCGTCTTTGAACTATTAAGATAAAAAGAAATATCCGGTTGTTTGATAAAAAGTGAAATCTAAAAGCCTGTCAGGCGTAAAAAGAAGGAGTCAGAAGTCAGACGACTCCGTCTGAACGCTAAATGAATCCGGCTCTGTGGAAAATGTGGCTGAAAAAACAGGATTTCTTAAAAATACAAACGTGAAAAATACAATTTAAGAAGCCAAATACAATCCTGGTTAATAAATTACTCAGAGAACAAATTACTTTTCACTCTGATACTTTCAGTTAATTGCAGTAATTACAGTAACGTCACTGATGAAGTCTTTATAATAACATCAGTGTTGATGCTTCACGTCAGCAGGCTAAATATTCATCCACAGTTTCTGCTGCTTACTTTAACCATCTGGCAGGTTGGAAGAGTTTCTCTAATCTTGTCTTTATTTAAGATCCACATCATGAAACTGTGGTCTGCTTTTTATAATTTGGTGTAAAAATTCACAGAGTTTTCCTCCTTAAAAGTGGATTACTGGCTAAAAAATGCACAAGAGTAAAAGTGGGGAAAGGAACATGAAGTGTACTTAAAAGATGCTATTTGACTCACGTGCATGATTTAATTATTATATTATTATATGTTGCACAATCCACTTAATATGGCTGAGCACCTTTTTCTGTTTGGTAGCCTGAAAAGTTATCAGTCACCAGATTAAAATGTCTGCATGAACATTTACAAACATATCTTAGAAGAGTTCGCTCCTGTGGAGAAGGAGGCGATAAGGAAACGGACCAATGATCGGGAAACTCCGGTATCTGAACCACAAACTAGACCCGTTCCTGGTCCTTCCCAACAGACCAGTTCTGAAGCTTAGCGTCTCATATCTCATCTTATGAAATGCACAGTGCCAACATTTGCACCTGGGTTGTTCAACGTGTGTGAGCAGAAGTCTATCTCACCTGCAAGAGACACAGTCTGGGTTTACCTGAACAACCTCGTGGACAGAACCGGTGTTGGTTCGAGGTGTCGGAGGAAGACAAAGACAGGAAGGTGTGAACACCACAGAGAAACAGAGGCAGGTGTCTGCCTTCAGCTCCCAGAGGAAGAGAAGTTAAACCTGCCTCTGAGCCTCAGTAGATAAGAACTGACCCGGCTCCACGGCTCCCTCGGGTCCAATCACTCTGTCTGGAGGAAATCTTCAATCTGTGCCAGAGAACCGGACCTCCCTGCGGAGACGAGAACAGAGAGCAGGATTGAGACTCGTCCACCTCAGCAGGTCTCAGGAGTCCAGTGGTGTTGTGACCAGACCCAGAACACAGTGAGTCCGGTTTTCACGTTTCCTGCAGTTTGTAACGTTAAACTTACATACAGACGAATAACAGCTTAAATACTAATCCTCGTCTGAGTGTTTTGGATTAATCATCAGTCTCCCTTCTGATGTTAAATAACGATGATTGAGATCTGGCAGCCGACGATGGTTCACAGGTAGCTGATGAATCAGAGCTACAGGTGCTATAAATAGCCGCAGCTGTTCGGATGACAGCTGGTCTGTGCAACGTAATTAAACTGCAGTTATTCTTCTCTCTGACAGGTGTAACAGAGGTGGAGCAGGCTGGAGCGTCGCTCCACACACTGTGCATGTCTGACTGTCGGAGGGGAAGTGAAGCGCCGCCATGTTTCAGATCAACAAATCACCAGAAGTCATCCTGCAGCGTTCTTCCGTGACGGAGACGCGGCTCGAAATCTTTGAATTTATACACGAAACCTACAAAACGGCACAAAAAGCATCACGTCACATTAACTGCTCGTCACAAACAGATGTTTAATTATCAAACTGCCACCAAACGATGAAGTCAAACAGTTCACAGTGTGTCGCGTTGTCTTCCTCGTCAGCATGTTCTCACTTTATGAAGGTGTGCTAACTGCCACAATGTTCTCCCTTTGCTGAAATATGCTCAGTTCACCTTATTAAACTCAAAATGTTCTCGTATCAGCAAAATGTCTTTTGAAATTAGCCAATTTTTCCAAAGCGCCGACAGACGAGTGAGAGATTTATTTTAAATTTGTGTCAGCTGGGAACAATGAACGTTTCCTCACACTGGAATCAAGTAATGCATCAAGGATCTGGACTTTTCTGATGACATCACACCAGGAACATGTCGGCTTCTGATCGTTCGGGTCGAGCCGAGTCACCAGATGAAACGCAGCAGCGGACACGTCGCAGGTTTTCGTCCAGGGCGACTGTTTTTCACACGACGTCGTCTCTCCTCCATCTGTATTCGTGTCTGAACACACACTTCATCCCTCTCTCTCTCTCTCTCTCTCTCTCTCTCTCTCTCTGTGTGTCTCTCGTCCCGAGTGTCCACTCAGTACACCAGTCAAACCGCAATGAGCTCACTCAACCGCCGGTCCCCTGGGGCATTATGGGTAAACTCACAGCATTATGCTCTCTATTGACTAGCGGAGTGCACTCGAGGGAACACGGACACCGAGCAATTACACACTCACACACACACACACACACACAGATTGGACACATGAACACACAGACACACACACACAGACACACACACACACACACACACACACACACACACACACACACACACACACACACACCAGGGAACACAGTTTATCATCCAGTCTGACAACAACAACAACAATAATCATCGTGTGTAACGTGTTGCTGATCGACAACACGAGAAGGCGTTTTCTCGTTTCCTGTACAAAGATGGTCCTCGCCGTCTGTGAACCGTCAGTCTGTGGACTGATTTGGACCGGCATCATTCACATGCAGTTCTGATAGTGTGCAAACCACGACTGTAAGAGTAACATGGTGGAGCATTTAGCAGCTGAAGAGCCAGATGTTTCCCCTCGGGAGGTGGTGGAGACCAAAACCAGAGCAAAACCAGAGAGAATATTGGACTTTATCCAATAAACAGTCACGTATCTCTGCGACAACTTGTTTACGCTGCCCTCAAATGGCCAAATATAATCAATCAATCAATGTAGGTTCAATATGTTTTGTTCCTCAGTTCCTCAAGCTCAATGTGGAATAAACACATTTCACAAATATTTCTATGAAACGCCTCCACTTCCTCTCTAGCAGCTAAAATCAAAGTCTTCTTACAGTCAGTGAAGCCACAGCGACACACACACACACAACCACATACGTCATGTACATGCAAATACCCTGCGCGCACACACACACACACTACACACCAGTGTGTAATAAACTCGGGGCTGTGGGATCAAAGCTTCAGTCAGAGAGATGAAAAGAGAAAGAGGAAGTGTGAAGAGACGCCGACGACGAGAGAAAACAGTGTTTTTAGGACAGACTAGTTAAGACCTCGCTGTCCCAGTTGAACAGAATGTGGAGCTCGTACTCTGAGACGAAGGCTGAGTGTGTGTGTGTGTGTGTGTGTGTGTGTGTGTGTGTGTGTGTGTGTGTGTGTGTACTGTACACTCAGCAGTAGGTCTGTCTCTCTGGGACAGATCTCAGTAGGAGCTGCTGGAGTGACGGCGTTGAATGAATCTGCTCTCAGTCTGCAGCAGCGACGTCGTCTCTCTCTGAACGCCGTCAGGGGAGGCAGCCGATTGGTCGAGTTTTTCTGAAAGCCCGGCAGGAAACCGACCCGGTCTGTGTGAGAACCTGTGGCTCCGTTCAGTCTGAACGTAGACGGGCTGTCAGCAGCGGCGTCACAGGGACGCTGCAGATCTTTTGACAGCAGGTCGTCTCACCAGCTGATGCGTCGATCAATGATGTTGCTTCGTCAACCAATTTGCAGTTTGTCTCAACATCTCTGAGCTTTTGGAGAAGGAGGTTTATAACTCTGCTCTGAGAATACAAACTATATAAAGTCTATATTAATTATCAGAGAATAATCGGTATAAATATGTTTATTTATAAGATTGAGCAGATATTAGAATTTTCTCCCTTTTTCTTATTTTGAAACTGAACAGAAAAAATAGAAAATTCTAATATCTGCTCGATCTCATAAATAAACATATTTATACCATTTATAAGACTTTCTGAGCCGTTAGAAGACTTGTTAACTATAAACTACTGAGTTCAACATCTGGTTTCATTCATTCTTTACAAACTCTTGGCAATTTTGAATGAATACAATTAAAATCGTTTGGATTACACACTTGGATAAATCGTGACCTTGGTTCAAACTCTGTTGTTCGGTTTACCTCAGGGTGAATTTGACCATCAGATTATGTTACGTGAAGTGTTTTTGCCTCCGACGGCTTCAGATTTGATCCTTTTTTATTCCTTTTTTATCGATGAGTAAAGCCTCCAAACCGCTCGCAGCAAATCCACCAGACTCCATTTACAGAAACAGTCATTTAAACCACCGTAACACATCCACCACCGTGTTACAGTGATATATTACTTTTAGCTGTAACGTATCACAATCCACGTTACTGACTGAAGTGAAGCGTTTATTGTTGTTCTTATAACCCGTCCACACCAACATGAACATGTTACTTTCAGTTATTTGGCCATTTTGTTGAAAGTAACTAAAAAACAGTGTAATGAGTAATATATTACTCTACGCAGACACTAATATTGTAACCTGATATATTACTATAATATTATTTACGTGTAATGTTTTGCATTTTGAAAGTAACATGTTGGTTCTTCTCTCCACTGTTCATCCATTGCTATCTCTGGTTTGGTTGGAATAAACCTTTAATTCACCGCGTTAGAGCTTATTAAGGTTAAATTAAATTACTGTTTTTAGCAGCAGTCGGTGGAAAGTTACTGTGACGGTTGAAGAAGGACGACACGATGCAGCTCCCAGCTCTACGTCTTCGTCTTTATCACACCTCACTGCGTAAACAGACGAACTCTACGTGACGGACATATGACACATTTCTGTTACGCTGTCGTATTAGTTTTGAACTTGGCCTCGTACCCATTTAATTTGTGAACAACATCTGGACTGTTGTTTGTCTGCGGCTAACACAGTTTGTATCAGCCAACCTGAAATTCAGTCTGAGGCCAGTTAGCAGATTATCTGTGGGCATGAATGACAGCTTGTGTCCGCTGCTGTGTGAAAACACCTCTCCGAATGTACGGTGACCTCGCTCTGGCCTTCAGCTGGATATGTGGAGTCATCAGTCACTTCTGTGTCTTCCAGATTGTTCGCCAGTCACAGTCGTATTGTTTATTCACAGAAAAAAAGGTGAGTTTTGAACAGAAAAACAAGGTTTTTATCTGATAGGATCCTTATTATGTGAGCGCGGTTAGCCTGACTCAAATTAGCCGGCCGCAGTCTGGATAACTGAGTTTAGAGCGAGACGCTGCTGCTGATATTCAGCCGGTCTTAACCGAGTTAAAGAAGGAGAGCAGCCGTCCACATTCAGAGCAGGTTTACCACATTCTCCTCCAGATTTCACCACATAGTGTTTTATTCTTTTACATTATGTTTGTGAGGAGAGCGAGACGCTGTCTGCTCTGAATAAACTCTACATGCTGCATCGTAACCGTTTTTAAGGCTTCAGTGCAGTTTTACATGTACAGAACCTGCCTTAAAAAAATCATGTTTTAAAGTTCTCTCCAGTCTCACAGTGATCCAGTGACAGTTGTCTGAACATCCACAGGTTCAGTGCTAACAGCTGATTCTGCTAAGTTTAAATGGAGTTTTGGAGGGTTTTTTTTGTTTTTTTTCACGTTTTAAATCAGGTCTCCAGCTACTTCAGATGTTTAGCAGAATTGTTTCCATTTTTAACATATTTAAAAACTTTAGTTACTTGTTACTTTGTAGATTACATGCTGCATTAAAAGCCAAAGTATTTTTATTTACAATCAGATATAAAAATGTTGAATATTAGGAACAATGGGGTAAATATATCTATAATCTACTTTCACTTCTATTTTTAATTATTAAGTACGTTTATTGCCAGAAAACTACTTTTGACACATAAATAAATACTGTCAGACTTTCTACTCTTCAGTTTTACAGAGTAATATTTAACACAATATCTTGACTTCACTGTTTTTAGGAGATATATAAATTCAAACATAAGTCTGTGTCAACTCTGATATTACAAGATGAAAATATATTTAATATTTAATAAAACAATCAGATCTTCAGATATGAAAATATATTTCTGTGAGTCATCTTAATGAAACATGTTTCCATGTTGTCCTTCTCTTCATCTTCCACCTCCGCTGTGTTCAGATGTGACTAACAGCTTCACGTTTTCCTCTCCTGCCGCTCCTGGTTTCAGTTTCAGTATTACTGGGTCACTTCACCGGCTCGGTTTCCAGCTACTTTAGCAGAATTGTTTCTATTTTTAACATATTTAATAACTTTAGTTACTAGTTACTTTGTAGATTACATGCTGCATTAAAAGCCAAAGTATTGCGTTCTTAAATGTATTTTTATTTGCAATTACATATAAAAATGTTGAATATCAGATCCAACAGGCGATCAATCCAATGTATACAGTATGAATATACACGTGTAAATATATCTATAATCTACTTTTACTTGTATTTTTAATTATTAAATACGTTTATTGCCAGAAAACTACGTTTGACACATAAATAAATACTATCAGACACTTAAATATATAAATTCAAACATAAGTCTGTGTCAACTCTGATATTACAAGATGACACATATAATAAAAATAAGCAAAAGATAAGCGTATCAGATCTGCAGATATGAAAATATCTTCAGGAACATGTTTCCACGTTGTCTTCATCTTCCACCTCCGCTGTGTTCAGACGTGACTCTCTAACAGCTTCACGTCGTCCTCTCCTGGTTTCAGTTTCAGTATTACTGGGTCACTTCACCGGCTCGCTGTTCGTCCTGGTTTGGCTTCTAAATCTGCCGGCTGTCCGGTCAGCGACAGTGAATCAGGCCGAGTTAGCTGCCTGCAGATTAGCTTAGCAGTAGCCTTTAGTCCGAGGAGCACAGCTGACTGCTGCTGACCCTCCAGACTGTTTACACTGTCCACACAAACAACAACTGTCTTCTCCTGCCAGCTACAATCACCCAGGCTGGTTTGACTTGCTTAAGGACACTCCGGCAGTGGATGTGCAGGCATGAGGAAGGCTGCTGAAGTCCTCAGCAGGGATTGATCTCTTGTTTACGAGATCTAACAAGCTGAGGAAAACCTGAGCTGCGTTCGGGGGCCATTTAATCCACCCATCAATCAGCGTTCCTGCTGGTTCTACTTACAGTTTCAGGAGGTGAATCCAATCCCAGCATGCACTGGGGCTGAAGTGACAGCACTAACCTCTGAACCAGCACGGGTGAGCGAGAGTCACTGTTTACTACGGCTTAAGAGGTAAAGAGAGTTCAGCCTGAATGAAAAGTGAATTTTAGAGGCGGTGCAGAGTTACTAAGACGAAGTTCCCAGAAGTCAAGATCAGTGTTAGTGAGGTAAAGGGAAAGGTAACTTCCTGGAAAATAACGACTCGTCCTGCACTCTGAGATTCACTAATGTTTCCGTCCACTCGTCTCTCTTTTAACGGTTCTGATGCTGCTAGGAATGTATGAATAGACAGAAGCAGTGGGACTGATTCTGCAGCCCGGACCACAAGGACAACTGAGCAGAAACACCACTCTGATTTTATTAAGTGATTTGAGAGGAACTGGATCTTGTTTGATGGAGAAAATGTTTTCCCTCCGCGGTCCGGACAGAGAGCTTCACTTCAGTGGAGGCCAGTTACAGTACGGAGGTCAAGACCACCTCAGCCGAGACCAAGACCAAGTCAAGACCAACAGCAGACAGAGACAAGATGAAAACTCAAGACAAAGAACAGTACAAGCCTTCCCAGAAAAAAACACCTGCAGAAGACAAATTAATCAACACACCTTTTCATTGTTTCAACTTCCAACCCACAACTTTCCTTTTTGTCTGAGACCGAGACAAGACCAGTAAAAATGCAGCCAAGTCTGAGACGAGACGGAGACAGTTTATTGGCTCCCACGAATGCCAATCAATATCTGTGACAAGTTCCTCTCCAGCCGTTTGTAGGAAACACAGTTACTCCAGAGCAAAAAGCGCTTTACTTTAAGTATCGTCCAAAAAATACTTTCCTGAAGTAGTTTTCATTCAGCTGCAGTGAAAATACACACTGCTAACAGCTAATGCTAATTATGCTTTGCCGAATAAACACGGACTGCATGAAGACAAATAAAGTCATCGTTCCTCTGCCGCCTACTTGGATCCAGACAGTTCAATACGTTTGATTGTTCTCACAGCCCGAAATATAAGAAGTTCTGTATAAAAGGACAAATGTAGAATTGAAAGGGAAGGTCAGGTGGGAGCGTTTCTGTCAGAACGATGACTGAAAAACACGTCGGTCCAAACGGGCTGTTGGTTCTGTCTGGTCCTCCATCCTTCCCCACTAAACTCAGCCTCAGCCTTCTGCTCAGCTTAGCGCAGCAAGAGCCATTTATAGCTTACAATCACCCCCCGCTGAGCAGAGCGAGAGCCGCTGAGGTTACTACAGGTTAACAGATACTGCAGCACCGGACACACACACACACACACACACACACACACACACACACACAGCCTCGGTACTGACCCGAGGAGGTGAAGAGGTGAGGAGTGAAGGTGACCCGGGATCAGGAGCAGAGGACAAAGACAAGGGGGAGATTGTATCTTTCTGCAGATAAATAATCAATAATGAAGCTTATTTTGTGATGTAATGAAGTTCTGAGGTTTGTAAATGTCTCCACAGTGACCCGGTCCGTATCGTATTACAACATTATTAAAATCAAACGCTAAAGGCTCCTTTGATCCACAAAAGACTGAACAACATGTAGGACTGCAAGTGCACAAACAATATTTGACTTGTGTACGAAAAAATAGTTGTAATTTCAACAAATACAGCAGCAGCCAGTCAGTCAAGGTCACATCTGACTTCTGGACCGGACAAACAGACGTGGTACGGTCGGGTTAAGCCACCAAAACGTCTTGGTTATATTCAGGAAAACCAAACTGATAGCCAGAATAAATTATCGCTAAATATGTTTCTGCTGATGGTTCCTCTCTCGTCCCAACGCTGAGCTTCTGCTCTGGTCAGAGTTCAGAAAACATCAGATGATGCGACTTCCTGTGAATAAGTAGCAGGAAGTTCTGCAGGTCCAGTGGTGTGACGTGAGCCGCAGTCGTCTGTTACGCAGCCTTGTTGGCCGTAATAACAGTAACAACACCATCACCATCCTCCACCTTCAGATGTGACAGTTGACTAGTAATCATATAATGTGAACGTGATCTGACAGGTTTGGTACAAACGTCAGACTTGGTTTGTAGAAACATTTAATGGCTGACATTATATCTTGGACCAGGAAAACATGGCGACACCTGCCAACGTCACTCATATTCAGCTTTGTTGTGGCTTCGAGGAATACTGTACACATATTTCAGATTTCAAGGATGGTGTAGTGGCGGGTGGTGTTTGATAGATTCTGGGTCAGTGAGGAAGTGATCGATTCCCTGCAGATACTGACCGGAGTTAACGCTGACCAGCTCCAACATGGCTGCCAGGAGGTGCATTACATCACCTGAAAATCCGTCTCTTCTTCTTCCCCCTCCACCCGCCCATCACCCCTCATCCCTCCACCCTCCCAGTGTATCGCCCTCTGGAGTGGGCGTGGCCGCCTAACGAGATCACTGCCGGCTAATCAGCTGGGGGGGGAAGATTCCCATTGGTCGAGTGCCCGAGGCGGGAGGTTGGCATGACAACAAGACAGATTGACAGGGACAGGTCACTGCTACACATAATGGGATTACGGAGAGAGGGAGCGGAGGGAAGGGTGGAGAGAAGGGGGCGAGAGAGGCTTTGTCGGAGCAGAGAGAGAGAGAATAGTGTTGTCACTGTGAGTTGGTTGCACAGCTGCTGCGTGTCGCGGTCATTGTTATCCCGTGTTAACAACATGTTGGCGTCGTTATTAGATCTCGGCGCTGCTCCTGACGCAGCTCAGCAAACAATACGACGACTGGACGGGCTGGAAACTGTGTCGGGCCCTCAGGAACAGAACCAAAGTGGTTCCAGTCAGGATGTGAACTGCTTCATATAAGATGATGTGTGGGGTTCCCCAAGGCTCCATCATCGGTCCTCTTATATTCTCATAATCATATTCAAAATGCTTCGTGTTTCAAGGTTTTAGGAGCATTGTTCAGCGTTAATAACCAATAAGCTGCTTTGTTCTGAGCACGCCGAGTCCGTTTCCTTCGTTTGCATTTTTTAATCCACCATCAGATAACAAAAAACGTTACACACAGAAGCCTCGCACGCTGAATCTGATGCACTAATTATTATTTGTTTACGAAAATTCACAAGATAAGAAGAGATAGGAAAAAAAAAAGACCTCCGACAGGGAAAACTGCAACTGAACGGTCATCCGGGTCAGGAACTCGCCAACATAAACAGAGATGACATCACTGCAGAACAATTACTTTTTACCTCTTTTCACTCTATACAAGCTGTGTTTTGTAAAACATGCAGTAAATACAACTCTGTAGTTGTCATTTCAACTTCCATACCGTTGATTTGTGCTCAGCAGACCTCTTAGTTTACATTGGGAGCCGAATCTGCCTCTATTTTGTGTCTCTGCTTGATATTTAACAGCAGGATTAGAGGTCTATTTGAATAATCAAGGTGTCATAATAAAGGGAACACTTGTAATATTATAATATTTGTTCAGATGTGTAAATATACGCATGTCTGTCACTGGGTCCGAGTAATTTAAGTTGGCACAAAGCAAAGAAGACTTTCTTTTTTCCTATCTGAGGAACGATGCAGCTGTCGCTCCGAACCACAGCAGAACTTCCTCTGCCAACTTTTACTCTAATAAAGTGGATCAGAACAACAGGAGGTTTTAGTCCAGAGCACAAACTATATATATTTATGTTACAATAGGCACTCAGGCTGAACAGGTTTGTGCCTTTAACTGTTAAATCAGCTGCTTTTGTTGCTTGTGAACTTCACAGACTTTGAGATCGGAAAGCAACGCAGCATAAGACAAGAGAGGACAGTTTCACCTAAACTTCCTACTGTGGAAGTTTAGCGATCTTCCAGGTGTGTTTCAGGATGTCAGAGGTGTTCTGGTACCACACGAGCAAGAAGGTCACCGATCCTGAAGGGTAAAGAAGAAGTAGAGACACACGCAGACAATCGAACCTATTCTGAGAGAAATCATGACAAGTGAGGTTTTGGATTTGGCAATTTGAGACGAAATAAACAGACTTGGTTTACAAAAGTCCAAGTATTAAGAGACAACGGGCGGTTCTGGTCCAGAGGTGAATGTTGGTGGTTCAGCGATCGCTAGAAACAACAAACACAATTCTTATTTTCTGTCCTGGTGTGTCGTCCTGCTGAGGTTACAGGCTGTTTGGGGATCTGACCCAAAGAGGAGAAGGACAACAGACCGGACTCGTCAGCACACACACACACACACACACACACACACACACACACACACACACACACAGGCTGACTGTCATGTCAGCGCCTGCAGCTCTGCCATGAATCAGCAACACAGAGTTATGGAGCGATCCACCAGAGGACGGATGAAAACAAAGAGAGACGACGACAGCGAGAGAAATTCATGCAGGGAAACAGTCTGTTTAGAAATCTTCCATTTGTTTTTTAGCTGATTTTTTACAATAAATACCAAATTATTAAGATATCAAGACATCAGACCTCTGTTACGTAATTTGTGAACACTTAACATCAACCTTTAAATCAGGCTCGTAGTTAATAAACAGTGTTTCTTCCCTTATCAACAGGCCGGACCACAGAGAAGGTCGCCAGCTCACTCTCTGCTTTCTTTTCTAGCAAGGCAAAGAAATGCACTCCAACATTAGCTTGCAGTCAGTGTGGATCATTTTCAGAGGGTTTAATATGTTGTTGCCTGTTTCTTGACAAATTCACTGAATCAACAATAAGTAAAATGTTATTAAAATTGAGCTTTTGTTGCCGTTATCGAGGATGAGCGTGATTATTAGTTTCCCCCCTCACCGCCCTGACGGTCCATCAAACTCAGCTGCTCACACAGAATCAACCTCGCTGCACAAATGTCGGTTCTGAACTCACAGAGAGGAGCTGTGAGAGATCAAACCCAGATCCAAAAGGTCCAGACCTGCAGCTGTCCTGGTCTACAGTCAGCTGGACCACAAACAGCCCGCTGACACGTCTTTACGACTTCTGGCCGGACCGATCGGACATTTGGTTTGAATTTTAATCACTTTAATGATCGTCTGAATTTTACGCCAGCATCATCGTCAGATCACATTTAGTTTTACTGAACAGCAAAACTAAGTAAAGCCTCAAACTCGTAGCAATACTTTGAATAGTTGCTCTTTATGTTACAAGATTACTGCCATTAAAAAGCAACTTGTTGCGCTTTCAATTGAGAAAAGTAACACGAGTACTTAAACGTTATTTTCAAAATGCAACATATTACATTTTACTGGTTACTTTCATTTTAAAGAAATATATTATGCTACAAAATTACAATCTACATACAGTAATTTATGACTTATTACACTTTTTCAGAGGATGACAGTCTGATATATTATGAGACGGTTAGATATTTGTAATTGTACGCTCAGTAAACATTAGCACGTTAGCATGCTGATGTTAGCATTTAACTTCAGACTCTCCGTCAGCTTCCTGGTTTCTTTCTTACATAAATAATTAAACTCCCAGGTTCCCCGTGTGTGAACGAGGCTGGAGAGAGATTTACAGAAGGGGGAAAGAAAAACAGGCTGGAGTTGATGGAAAGACGAGGAGAGAGGAGGAAAAAAGGAATTAAGTGTTTGAGACGGAAGAGAGGACGGACGAGTAAGAAGGAGGTAGGAATGAATAAGAAGTGGAGAGAAGACGAGGGAGACGGATCGGAGGAGAGGAGACGTGGAGAGGAGAGGAGGTAAAACTCCCCTCAAACCTAATTACACAGATTAATGTGGCGTGGAGAGAGCAGTTACCCAAATGGACTAAAGAGCGAGAGAGAGGGAGAGAGACTATTACACTGCAGGAGGCTTAAACTCCAAATGTTAAAATATGACTCTCTCTCTCTCTCTTTCTGTCTTTCAGCCTCTCTCGCTCATTCTGGTTTTACAGGATGTGTCAGCACAGTTCTTTATCCTCCCTCCCTTCCTCTTCTTCATCCATCTCTCTCTCTCTCCTCTGATCAGTTTAATTCAGTGAGTTTTATTGACATAAAGTTCAGTTCACTGTACAAAATAACACCTCTCAGTTCTGAGCGGGCAGATTCCCAAAGTCACATTTAAGGACGAATTAGTGGAAAGTGGAAAAAATAAAGTGCCAGGAGTTGATTCATACGACTCGTGATACGACTCACCGTCATTGCCTGGAATTGGAAAGAAGATGAAAAGCAATCCAGAAGTCCCCCGTCGGATGATTGATCCGCGAGTCCGACGGGCTTATCAGGCGCCAAAACACTGCAGAAACAATTTTACCAGCTCGGGAAAGTTATCAGAGCTACAGTCGGCTCGTCCTCCGGCTCAGTGATTGTGAGGTAAACAGTAAAATTTAGGAGCCTTCAGTCGGCGCTGATGCAATTTCCTCCGTCCTTTTTTACAGCGTGTCTCTCACAAGTCGGCCAGTTTTATGTTCATTTAAAGTGCGAAGCTAAATCACTGCGGCGCTTTGTAGAATAACTTTTTTCAGCGTTTTGATAGTTTAGACAAACAGAACATGAGGAGGAGGACGGCTCGGCCACAGACTGGTTTGGATGTCAAGGCAAACAGTTTCCTGTGACGACCACTGGCAGAGATAATCGAGCCATCGAGAGCAAATCGGGTTCTTGCTCAAAGACACTTCAACATGTAGACCTGAACGGGCCGGGGATCGAACCAGCAACCATCCGGCTGACCGCTCACAGCTGATGTGACACCCAGCCAATTTTTTTAAGTTCCTGCCGTTTTCCAAACAGTTTCCAGGAGCAAGCAGTTTCCTGTGTCTGGTGAATCAGATTAGCAGAACCAGAACCAGCGAAAAGACCAGAAACCTCAGCCAGCGTATGATGTTAGCAAACCACAGATACCTCCCCAGGTTGACATTTGTACCAAACGTGGCACATGACGCTCACATCATGCGCTCGGTTGCCATCTTTCACATCATTTCCAGACATTTTTGCGGCGACCAAATCTGGAAACGTTGCCACAGAGAGTCGGACCGTCTCCAGCCGTGATGCAGGTATTTTAATCCAAACCATGATGTTTTCCTACCAGAGCATCAGCTCAGTGTGTTACAGCAGAGAACCAGAGAAACGCTCAGTTTTAATTCATCTGTGGATTTGCAGAAACAAACGTATTCACCGTTCTGGTGTTGAACTGTTGTGTTCATGTCACTCTGGGTTCTGTAACCACGTGTTGCTCAGTACAGCAGATCTGTGTTGTGTTAGAAACCAAAAGTTTTCAGAAGAAGCTGCTCATAACTTCACCGGTCCGATTTATAAACCGGCTGAAATGTTTCAGATTCATAAAAAAAAAAGAAGGTTTCATTCCTGAAAGTGTCAGAAGAGTTCAACTCAAACCAAAGTGTCTGTTCCTCCTTCTGCTGCTTCAGCCTCCAACTCCTCATTCTTCACTCTGCTATTACCTCACCCCCATTGTGTGTGTGTGTGTGTGTGTGTGTGTGTGTGTGTGTGTGTGTGTGTGTGTGATGAGTCATACTTTTGTTTTGTGGCGGTCTTTAGTTCCAGCGAATGGCTCGGACCGCTCAGTGTGACAATGACACACACACACACACACACACACACACACACACACACACACACTTTATTCCATGTGAATGGGGGGTTGTGGGAGTTTTGGGGGTGGAGGACGCTGACATGCATCAGAGCACAGCCACTGAAAAGGAGACCTGCCCCTCCTTACTCCTTCTCTTCCTTCCTCTCATCCCTCCTTTCCTTCTCTAAACTTATTTTCCTACGTATTCCTTCCTACAAGTCTTCTTCTATGTCTTCTTCTACATGTTCTACGTCTTCTTCTTCTATGTTTTCCTCTGAGTCGTCTTCTTCTTCTTCTAAGTCTTCTTCTTCTACATTTTCTTCTTTTTCATCACCATCTTCTCTTCTTCTACATTTTCCTCAGTGTCTTCTTCTTCTCCTCCACCTCCCATGTCTCCTCGTCCTCCGACTCCTCCCTTCTTCTAACTTTCTCCCCTCTTCCTCACCCTCTCCTCTCTGTATTCTTCCTGTAGTTCATGCTTCACTTCCTTACTCTTCATCTTGTCTT
Source organism: Diplodus sargus (assembly GCA_903131615.1). Classification (NCBI taxonomy): domain Eukaryota; kingdom Metazoa; phylum Chordata; class Actinopteri; order Spariformes; family Sparidae; genus Diplodus; species Diplodus sargus. The sequence continues at coordinate 83,355 of CAEMYA010000712.1, read as the reverse complement.
CGTCTCCTCCTCCTCTGTCTTCCCTCCAGTACTTCATCCTCTTGCTCTCTCTCTCCCGTCTTCCTTTCCTTTTTCTCCCTCTTCGTCTCCATCCATCCCTCTGCCAACTGTCCTTTCTCCTCTTTCTCTCCCCCCATGTTTCACACCCTCTCCTCCTTCTCTCCGCTCTGATGCAAACACTTTTCACGCTATGTTACTTCCCTTCAGGCTTCACTTATTCTCTCTCTCACACACACATTTTTCTATAACTTCCACACCTCCTTTTCTCTTCCTTACGTCCTTTCCTTCCTCTCTTTTCCCTTCACTTACTCCCTTCTGCAATTTTCTTTCTGTCTCCCCTCCTCCTCCTCCTCCTCCCCCCATCTCTGTCTCTCCCTCTGTTATTCCACCAGTCAACATTGATTAGATATCGAAGTTAATCCCAGATAAACTCCTCCGCTTATAGCCCGCTGGCCTCTGCCAATCACAGAGCAGCTTGCTACCAACTAAAGCTCTAAGCTGCATCCTGATTGGCTCAGAGAGCAGCACGCCGCCCTACGAGCGCACAGCACGTCCGAAAATAAGCGAGCGGGGGACGAGTGAGCGGGAAATTAATTTGACAGGTAGCGCTGAGAGCCTGGACGACACACACACACACACGCACACACGCACACACACACACACACACATACGCACATACACACACACACACACACACACACATACACACACACACACACACCTCCCCTAACCCCTGACATATACGTAAGCTTACTCATGAGTACACACACACGTGCTTACTCACCCGTGTAGCTTAGCATGAAGAGGCACACAAAGGCTGTACGTTGTGAATGTACACACACACACACACACACACACACACACACACACACACACACACACAGATTGGAACATGCTGCGTTCATCTGTGGAGTTTCTCCTCGTACACGGACTCTGATCGCTTCGTATTAGCTTTAGAAAAAGATGCACACACGAAACGTGAGGCGTCATTTTGTTGCGGAAGCATTAAAGGTCCTATTTGTAAAAAAAAAATAAAAATCTTATAAAAAGGACCTTGAAGGCACAAAGTCAAAAATATATTTGAGGTTAATGTAGTGCAGAGTTTTATCAACATGATGAAGAAAAGTCTTTAATGGACGTCTCTGCAAAACAGATGACATTTCTTCTTCTTCTTCTTCTACGTTTTCTACATCTTCTTCTTCTATGTCTTCATCTATGTCATCTTCGCTTCTTCTACGTCTTCTTCTTCTGCTACGTCTTTATCTTCTTCCATATCTTCTTCTTCTTTTATGTCTTCTTCATCTACGTCATCTTCGTCTCTTACGTCTTCTTCTTCTTCTACGTCTTTCTTCTTCCACATCTTCTTCTTTTTAATGGACATCTGCAAAACAAATACCATATTTCTTCTTCTTCTTCTACTTTATCTTCTGTTTCTTCCTCCACATCTTCTTCTTTTACGTCTTCTTCATCTTCTTCTTATAAAATAATAATAAATCTTTCTTTCTAATAAAAGAGGTCGGCTGCAGTTAATATTAATATTGGAAGCACTCCTGCTTAAAAAAAAAGTGAATGCTGATCAAATCGCTCTTTAAGTGATCTTGACGATTTCCTTCACAACCGTCTTCGTGGTGTGAACTCCACCATCCAGTCGAGCTGATGCATTATGACTTTTATACAGATACATTCACAGTGAAGCGTTCTTGGACAGCACGGCCGCTTCACATCATCACAAAACATAAAG
>CAEMYA010000712.1:44114-62830 GCA_903131615.1 Diplodus sargus | reverse complement strand
CTCCTCCTCTCCTCCTCCTCCCCTCCTCCTCCTCGTCCTCCTCCTCCTCCTCGCTCCTCATGCAAAACTACGACAGCAGGGATAATTAGGGAATTGTATTTTTGAGAATATAGGTCTGCATGGTAATGAGGGCACAACACAGAATGAAACAGACTTGAATCACGCTGAGAGCGCTGCACAGAAGACGAGTGGCTTCAAGGCAGATACTGAGAAAAAAAGAAACGTACTGTAGATTAAGAAACAGACCACACAGGCTGCTGAGACTCCACAGGGCCGCGACATCTGCAGGAAGAAGAACAGACTGATTCAGGATCAGAACTACAATGTGCATGTTCGGAGCTGCGACCCGAGAGTTTATGATTCATCTCCCTGTTAGAACCGAGCAGCGCTTAGATTCTGGTTATCGTCACATTACGATACGCGAGTGTCGTCTGTTCCTGGGAAACGGTGACGATGATGTCACTTCCTGTTGTCTGTAGCCAATCAGTCATTAGATAAACTGAGACATATATTGAGTATCGACAGCTCGATCTTTCTCCCGACGCCTCTAACACAGCAGCCGGGTCAGCGCCGCTGCACTTCACTGTGTGGCTGTATCGTGTCACTTGTTGCTTTGATGGGTCACAAACTGGACTTTCATGGCCAGAGACTCGGATCTGTGTCCTGTTAGAGACCTCAAGAGCCCAGATTGATTTGTTCTGAAGTTATTTTAACTTGGATAACGTCCAGACAGTCCAGAAGTCGTAACATGTCTTACTATATGAACTGATTGTCAGCAAGCTTTTATTTTGAAAGCTTTAATTTAACGTTGCATGTTCTGTATTAATGATTTCAGAGCTGAAGCTCGTTTGAAGCCGACCAAGTAACGATGTGTCGCGACTGAACGTACCGTAGTTTTTCTAACGCAGAGTTTGATCTTTTCATTTTATTTGGAACAATAAGAATAAACTACGCTGATGATAATTGCTTAAATTTGGTTGATAAATCATCTCATACACTGAAAGCAGCCGAACAAGTAACTAAATATCCCACAACATCGAGATATTTGACCAAAAAATAAGCATGATATTTGATTTTGTCGCGCTTGAAGAGATTTAGAAATACCGATATTTGTCCTATAAGAATATCGCGATGTTATTTCCTTTAAGCCCAAATGATTCTGATCCAAAATAAGAAAAAGCAGAAGGACATAAAAGATCCTCGCAGACGTGAACGGAGGAGAATCTCAGATAGCAGCAACAGAAGAGGAAGCGGAGCTGAGTGATGCGTCGTCCTGCGGGCTGAATCCAGTTTAAATTGGCTGCTCTCCGAGCGCTGGATTAGACCTGGGCTTAATACCTTTACACTAAAAGGCCTGTCCGTTCCCTCCGAGGGCAATCTGCTGCAGGAACACACCCGGCTCTAATCCACAGCACCCACAACAACAACAGCAGCACAACAGTTTATCTGAAGCTCTGCGTTCTAAATCTACATGTGAGAGCGAAACGGAGCGAGCGAGACGAGAATCTGCAGCAACAGATGAGACAGAGGAAGCGAGCGCAGACGCAGTTTGTGTGAATGTAGAAACCAGATGTCGAAGCAGCTTCTGTTCCTGGCAGCCATCTTTGTTTGAGTCACAGAAGGAAGCAGCTTGTGAAATGATTATGAGCTCAGTAATCAGCCGCAGATAGAGGAGACTATTACAAACACGACCCATAAGATAAGATGAGTGACAGCGACCAGATTAATGAGCTTCATCCACAAAAGTTTCAGCCATTCGAGGCAGAAAAACAGTCAAATATTCTGCAAAGTTTTCTGAAAATGTGTTTTTTTTATGACTCCAACTTTTGAACATAACGCCTCATTTCTGTACTGAAACATAAAATATCAGACAACGTGTAAAACAGAAATGAACTGTTTTAATATGACTACGAGTTTCATGGTGGTGACGTTTCTGTTCATCACTGAAAAACTGATCGTCTCAGTTCAAATATCAGCCGAGCTTCAGATTAAAGATGATGAAAATAAGATAAACGTCGACCAACAGGTGCGACAGGTTTCATCTTCCCGTCAGAGCAGGTAGTCTGAGCTCAGCGCCGCAGACAAACACACTTCCAACAACTAAACATGATTTATCAGCGCGTTAATAAACATTTCTCCATCAAAACAAAGAAAAAAAGCCACCTCACCTTTTCACGGAGGTGATTTCTCAGTAAAATCCAGTTCTGTGTTCACTTCCTGGATCAGAGCAGCCAATCAGGAGCCTTTTTTGCTGCTGCTTCTGCTTTGATGTGATTGGCTTACAGGTGGACTGTGTACGGTGTCCAACAGGGACAAATTTCACGGCAGGTAAAGAACAAAGATGTAATCAGGCGATCATAGTGATGCTGCTTCTGATTTTCCATCGCACCTTCCTCTGGTGCTGGTCTGAGGGGTTTTTTGCCCATTAAGTTGCTTCACTGGCAAAAATAACTTTCAAAGCTGACGATTAAAAGTGATATTTCACTACATCTTAATGTTTCAGAGTGACCAGTTTGTGTCGGCTTCTGGTCGGAGCAGCAGGCAGGAGATGAGAAGTTGCTTTAAGGTGGAGAGGCGACGGAGCAGAACACATTTCTGCAGGTATCATTACACAGACAGCTGCTGCGCGTGAGCTTCAATCCTCCCAGTGAAGCCGTGCAGCTGGCTGTGAATCTGCGCTGATGGGAACTTCATCAGCCGGAGCTGTTGGAGGATCCGTTCGTCTGTCTTTCAGAAAACCTCCTGAACAGATCTGCTGAGTTTTGGCCCCTCGAGCCGAGGAAGATTTTTGTAGTGATTTGTTTCTGAGATGTTGTTGTGGAGGTAAAGACGGCTTCGGTTTCAATTTCTTCAGGGATGTTTTCAGCATCAAAATGCTCAGATCAATACAGCAGAGGTTCTCCTGGAGTCTGGATTCAATCAAACCACAGTAGCTGCTTCTCATGAGAAACCTGATGACTAACACGGAAGCAATCGTCAAATATATCCAGTTTTCCAGGTAGAAAATGACCCGACGTTTCACCTAAAATATCAAGTTTTCATGGCAGGAAAATGTCTTCAAAAATATCCAGTTTATTACCACAATCACAGCTGGAAAATGTCCTTATATATCCTTAAAACCCCTCAGTGGTCTCAGTCTGACACGTCCCTCCACCTCCTGACATGACAGTCAGATCACACACAAGTTAAATGTTCCGGTGACTTGTAGAAACATGAAACACCAACACTTCCTCCTGGCGTCTTTGCTGTTTGACATTTAAAGACTGTGAGGTTTCCTGAATGGAATAATGCAGCCGTCGTCTCCTCGCTGCCTCCTGATCTCGCTGCCAGACGTCTGTTCAGCAGAACCACCGGCGCTCACATCCGGACAGAAAAAGACTTCATTCTTCACACACATGAATACGTTTCTGTGCAGATGCAGCGTGTTTAATGAACAACAAGTTTCCTCCAGTCACAGTCACATTTCATCACGTCTCGGTTCTGATCCGGCGCCCGGTCACAGGATCGCTGTCCGGCGGCTGTGAGCGACCTGATTAAAGGCCCGATCGGTTTATAAATCCTACAAATGAATCCTGCCCGCTCTCGTCTCGGTCCGCACACACTTCGCTTCCGTCTGAGAGGTCACGGGTTCAAATCCCACAGCGGCTCTTTATCACTGTAACTCCGTCAGCGAGGTGAAGTGTGAACGCTCCGACTGGACCGGAGCGGTTCTGCTGCAGGCCTGATTTCATTTAATGTGACTGATGGTTTTTTATTACAAAATGCTGCAGAGGCTCGGCGCTCACGGCTCGATATTTCAGAAGTACAACTCAATCACCTGAAATGTCACCTTCAGTGGTGTTTTCATACATTACGGCTGCGTCACCGTCATTACAGCTTAAACATAAAACGGGCTTCACGGGCTCGAGTCTCTCTTTGCCCTTCAGAGACACAGTTTTACATTATTGGTAGATACGTTTAAAAATGGAATTTCCTGAGAGTTTCTGCCTCTGTAATGTTTTCTTAGGCTCATTATTGAACTATTCTTTATCCAGTTTGGGAGTCGAACTGCGACCGACTGCTCAATATTTAACTTTATTGTAATTAGAGCAACTTTTGGTCGTTGTGTGCAAACTGCAGGTGAAACTGTCTCGTATCTGTGAACCAGAACAAGATGAATTCAGTCCTCAGTCCTCTCTGATTCTCCAGGTTTAACACTTTACAAAATATGTTTTAAACATCCCAGAATCTGAAGCACTTAATGCAATAATGTCTGCAGAAAATCTGCGATGCAAACTAGTCCTTTAAATCCGTTCTGCCAATCAAACGTGCTCCTCTGTTCGGATCATTTGCATGAGATTCTGCAGCGATACATTTGACTCGACTGAAGCGAATATCGACACCGTGAAATCATAATTTTAGGGAATTATTTGCAGAACTGCGCTTACAAATGACTGAGAGTTCATTCAGTCCGTTAAATAAGCAATTTCCAAATCTGAAATCAGCCTCCTGATTCTGATCTGAGCAGCATGAAAGCTTTAATAACCGTGTTAACAGATCTGTTGGCGTTTGTGCTGCACGTGAGCGTAAGTTCTGCAGCTCAACCAGCCGATACGTGTCAGTCGGAGCTGAATGAGGCGCTGATCAGCAATCTGCACCACAAAGGGTTAAACTGAGCACTGAAGCTGAGTGTTTGTGTGTGAATGCGACGGGTGAGGAGTCCATGTTGAACGCAGGAAGGCGTGAAGAGGAGGGCTATTATCACAGTGTGAAGAGGGAGCCGCTGATTGGCCACTCGGCCGCCTCCCCATTGACCCCCCGTTAAAGCTGCATTAACTGTGTGGGATTAGATTTTCATCACAAAGTGTAAAAACATGCGAGCAGGAGGCGCTGAAGGCCGCCGGCGTAATGAGCGCAGTTATCTGCTTCAGAAGCTGTTTGAAAGCTTCTAATACGTGCAGACGGGTGACTGACACCATGTTATTGGCTGTTTGATGTAGTGGAATATTAGATTGCGGAGGGAAGATTGGTCGTGCGTGATTCGAGGGTTCAGACGTGCTCGTGAACCGGATGGTAACTCATTTATCAAGCTGCAGAGTCTGTCTGGTTTCTACACATGCAAACCGAAGACAGCAGCAGCAGAAGAAGAAGAAGAAGAAGAAGAAGAAGTCGGTCGTGATGTCGCCGCCTACAGACAGAGATTATAACTGCTGTGACTTCAGCTGTGGCGCCACCTACAGACGGTCGAGTGCTGCAAGACGACAAGTTAAACAGAAAGAAGGCAGCGTTTTAAACATTTTTGCACTTCAAGTTCGATCATGTTTCAAAGCTTAATTTTGTGCTACAACATATAATATTAAAATGAGACTACAGAGGAAATCAGGGACTTTCAACGGGGACTCATCGACTCACTAGTCCGTCTTTACAGACCCAGTTTGGTTGCAAACTCTTCTGACTATTCTGAAAGTGAGTTAGACGCTTCGTGTTCGTGGCGCTGAAGTCATGAAACCGACAAACGTTTTTACTGCCAGAGATTTAATTCAAAGTAATGTTCACCTGTGGAGATTATCTTGATGAACGAAACCTGGAAGGATCATAAACTTGTGTTTGTCAGAGAGATTATTTTCTGTTTTTCTTTGTGTGTTTTTAAGGTTTTGCATTCGCTTCATGTTGCCGCCTGAAGGCTGAGATGAAATGCAGGAACATGATCAGTGCTGCTGCTGTGAACTGTACTTCGCTGAACATGGATCAAACAATGATTCATCGTGCGTCGGTCACTGCTGATAGATCAACTGAGCTTTTTTTTATAGTATTTTGTTGTTGCTGTTGTTAGTCGATCATTTCCTGGAGACAGAGTTGAATATTGATGTGATGAGGCGGACGGTCTCTCGCTCTCTGTTCTTTCATGCATCCACTACAGTATTTACACATGAAGCTGTGATCGGCCGGCCGCCGCCTGCTGTGTTTCTGCTCTGTGGGATTGAAGGACTTCACGGTCACCTGAGGTGAACCAGCGAGCTGCAGGTCGTTAGCATGATGAGAGATTTTCTCACCTCCCGCTCGTCGCGGTGCTCGTTGACGCATCTGACTCCATCCTGCTGCTCCTCGTCTGCACGTGTGAACAGAGGGTCAAACATTTAAAGAGTTTGGAAAAGAATATATGATTATTGACAACAATCTGCGTCATCTGACAGCACAAAGATGAAACATCTGGAAGGTTTCCTGTCAGAAGCGACCGGATGTTGGTTTGTTTTGCACAAAATATCAGTTTGTTGCATTTAATTACTTGACAAATAAACGTTCTCGCTCACTAACCACCCCGACGTGCACCGACACTCAGCATCTGTGAGTCGCATTTTGGCGTCAGAGACCCAATCAAGCTTCGTTGCAGCTCGGTGCAGTTTGGGTTCGGTCCGTCTGGAGCTTAAACAACAGAGTTTGTAGATCATATATTCAGAAACGTAGACAGAATTTAGTATCCAGCTGGTGTTTGAACAAATGAAGTCTCCCCGAGGACACGTGATGACTCATTCTCTTTGCTTTAGTCAACAGCAAGTCTTTCCAGCTAACGAGCCTGATATTTTACAGGTGCGACTGGTAAAATATTGAAGGTGTCATTGACGAGGGAATATCTGCTGAGGAGGCTGCAGCTCCCCGTAACAACCAGACATTATAAAAACCAGCGTCTGATAAAATAGTTTACATAATGTTTTCTCGCCGGCTGTGTTTGTGACGGAGAAGTTTTTCAAACCTGTCGAGCTGCAGATTCACTGGTTCCTTTGTCTCTCAGGTGGAACTGCAACTAATGGATTTAAATTACTCTGCCCTTTCAAATTGCAGCAAAAATGTCGCCCAGCATTTAGTATGACATCATTACACAGACTGAGTTTCTATCGGCACCCCGACCGCCTTAAAACTGCAGCAGCTGTTTCTTCCCCGCCTGAAGGTGCAGCAGGTTGGAAGAACTGCAGGACTGCAGATCGATTCTGTTCTGACTGAACCTGGTTTCAACCGTCAGCGACGCCGTCAGTCCTTCGCTCTCTTTTCTTTAAAATCTGACTTTAAAATGAGGTTATTGGAGTGTGTGCTCGCTCTTTGCTCCCTGTTACGATGATTTTTAAAACAGAAACGGGAGAGAGGGAGACGCAGGAGGGAGGTGAGCGAGAGAAAAATGCAAAACAGAAGACAACATGAGGACAAAAAAGGTGGCGAGAGAGACGGATGGAGAGAAGGAAAAGGGAGAAAGAGAAAGACGAGCGTCAGGGAGACAGAAAATGAGACGTGGAAGGAGAGAGAGGACGGTGAAGGGGGGAATAAAAGTGAGAAAGAGACGGAGAGATTTAAGAGAAGCAGCGAGACAAACAGGTTAGAAGGAAACAGAGACACAGAGGAATAAACAGAAAGTTAAAGGAGGGAAGCAGAATGAGCCGGAGGACGACGAGGTAAACACGGCAGACGAGACAGAAAACCAGACAGTGACACAGATAGAGAGACAGACGGAGGTGAAGACAGACGAATCGGAGCAGAGACGATTCGCAATCAGCCCATGTCTGCACCACTCCTGCTCCTCTTCCTCCCATCCTGCACCCCCTCCTCCTCCTCCTCCTCCTCTTCCTCCCTCCCTCCCTCCATTTTGTCGTCCTCCTCTGTCTGATGCTGTTCCAACACCTCGGGGCTTCAGCCTCACATCCACCATCCAACACACTAATGCTCCTCTGCTGCTGCTGCAGCGTAATCACCCGCCAAGGAAAAAGAAAAAAAAAATCCACCCAAAATAAAGAGAAACTGAAACAAAGACGTCGGCGGAGGAGCTGCTGCGTCTCGTGTGGCTGAACGTGCCGCGCACAGCTGGGTGGGATCCAGCACAAACTCACATGTATTAGAACTGTAGCGCCTGTTTAAAGAGGCCATGTTGAGGTTTCACTGCTCACTGCGCTGCTCGGAGGAAATCCTTAAAGGAGCATTTCACAGCTGGAAGAGCGCGATCTTCTCGTAGAGCTGTGCAGCGGAGAGACGCAGATATTCTTTGAAAATGGAGCCATGTGAGCAGAGAAAACAGAGGAAAATGGCCGCGGTGTTCCCAGAATGCACTGGGCCGCGTGTCGGACCGAGGAAAAATGGCGTCCCGGTGTCATGTTGTCATATTACAGCCAGTTACTTCCAAAATGTAATCTATTACATTTTACTTGCTACTGTTTTTGTTAAAGAAATAAGTTACTCGTCCGTGTAGATTAACGTGTCACTGATTGTGTCACTTTCAAAGAACTAACCACTGAAGTACGACGAGGCGTCTCTATGGCAACGGTATCTCACCTCATGATTGGTTTAGACCTTTGCTGACGATGTTCTCAGCCGCGAGCATCTTTACTTCTTCTGGGTTCAAGCGTCTTCACCAGAGAACCAGAGAAAACGCGTGTTAGCGTGAACCGGTTTGCCTTAGCGATACTGGAGCTGCTACAACAATTAACAGTTTGTCTGTAACGCGCTACTTGACACAGTTACTATAATTATAAAGCAGAAAGCTTTTGACAGTGAGATGGTTTGTGAGCTGTGGTTGATGTTGGTGTTTGTGGTGTGAAGGATTAGATTCAGAATCTACTGGCAGAAATGGAATATAATATTAACAGTTAATTGTTTTCATTAGTGTTTCAACTCCTGAAACAGAGAATCGTGTGTTTGTTACCTTGACAGGAGCCGTTTACATCAGACGCAACGGCTCCTCCTCCAAGTTGCTCCGTCATGTTTCTACAGTCGCCCCAAAATGGACGAAACTGAACACTGACTCTGCTCACTGGACCTTTAAGCATCGTTCATTTGCATATACTATATCTTATATTATTCAAGGTCCTGCAGACACTCTGAATAAGAAAGAAAGTGCTCGAGAAGGTCACAGAAGAGAGGAACAAGATGAAGCAGAGCAGAAATGTAGAGCAGACGAGGATTTTGTCATACTGTTGCATGCAAAGTATTTGGATGAATTCTGCCATCAAAGGCTGAATTATTGATTAGCAGAACATTGGAACAAGAGCCTCATAATCTCTGCACAAATTCAGCTGCTAATGTGCAAACGTGTTGTGTTGTAACTGCAAACACAAGCAGAAAAAGCCAAAATGTCCGGCGTCGAGCGGCTCTAATGGTGCACACTGGGAGAAATCACTCACTGATGAAGTCCAAGTTAAATTATTCAGCCTCATGAAAAAAGAGACAATCTGGCAGCTGTAGGTAACAAATGTGTGATGTTGTGCACGGTGACGCTGCGTCAGTGTCACTGAGACTAACGTCTGAACGTTTTTTTTTTGTTTGTTTTTTTGCACCTGCTGAATAATCTGGCCTGATAGTAAGAGGATGTTTTGGTGTGCGAGGTGGAGGTGTCCGTTTCTGTCCTCGGGCTACCAGCAGGAAGAATAAATGAGCTGTGCGTCAGAGCTAACAGGCTAGCAGCGATTCAAAGCTCAGAGTAGTAAACAAGAGACGGAGCAGCTCTGAGGCTACGGGACCGTTTGGAGCTCGTCGGGTCGTGTTTTCTCACAGGACCTGAATATTGCAAAAGTGCATTTAAACATGGCATTTAAAGTCATTCCGTTTCCAACTATTTCCCGGCCGTATTCACCAATATGTCAGCAAAAACCTTGGAGCTGTGGCAGGTGACCTTGCAGCAGCTTGACAAACAATCAGCCAGAGAGCGGTGAAGTCAATAATCCAGATAGTTCATCAGACTGAGAGTTTTAAAAGGCGTCTAGACCAAAAACAACTCGGGAGTCGGTGTGGATGAGTTGTTTCAGGTACCAGTAAGATCAGTGTGAAGATCATCCGGTCGTTGTTTTTCTGTCTTGATAATTGTCGTTTACATTATCAAACTCTTCTTTAAAAAGATCGTGCAGTTTGTCTGCATCCTGGGGAAGTTTTGCAGGTTAAGCCAACAAGAGTTCAACTACAAGAGGATGGAAAAGAGTTCTGTCTCTCAAATCTGTCCTGAGTAAATCTTCTGCACAAACAGAACAATAAAGGATCTCTGAGGGAGAATTTAAACCCAACATCTCCAGTCCCAGTTAGCCGATTGTCTCCCTGCGCAGGATAAGCGTCTGTGCAGCTGCAGGCTAACGCTAAGCTAGCTGTGCTGCCTTTGAAGTGTTCTTTCTTTTGTCTCGGGACGTGCAGAAGTCGGCGTGGGCGGAGAGCAAACAGAGTGAATCACCGATCTGGAGTTTGAAGGCTCATTTCGATCGAAGCGTCGCAGCGATGATCAGTCTGTCGTCTGATAATTGCAAATAAATAAATCAGAAGAAGTGCATCATTCACACGATGAGGAGAGAGTGAACGATGGTTCTCTGCACCAGCTCACCTGATTCAGATGAAGGGTCGTTATCAGGCGTCAGCAGAGCTCCACGATGAGCTGATTGTTTGAATCAGGTGTGTTGGAGCAGAGAAACATCTGAAACATGCAGCGTGCAGCCAGGTACACGCCTGACAGACACAGATTATGTTGATCAATGCAGCTTTGCAGGATGACATTTCAAAAACGGGCCGTTTTAAACTACTTTAGGGACTTTTGAGACACTTTTCTTTGTTGCTGTCGGTCTAAACATGATAAAACAATCGCCGATTGAACTCACCAGCCAGCCAGCCAGTCAGTCAGTCAGTCTGTCTATGTATCAATCAGTAAATCAGCCATCAGGATGTAATGGCAGCGAGCCACCCAACCAGTCAGTAAGTCAGCCAGCCATCTCGTCTCCCTGCAGGCGGCGAGGCAGCCAGTACAGCCGGCAAGCCAATATGGCAGCCGGGCAACCAGTGAGGCATCCAGTCGGTCAGTCAGTCAGTCAGTTGTGGCAACAACAGAGTGAGATTATCTGGAGCATGTGATGTATGTTTACACCTCGCTCGCTCTCTGTCTGTCCGACTGTGTTTTCCTCCCTCGCTCGCCCCTCGGCCTCCCCCGTGTGATTGTTTCTCCACCTGAGTGCCTCCGTCAGCCTCCGTCAGCCTCCGTCAGCCTGACTCACTCCTTCTCCTCCGAGCGAGAGTGTGTGACTGTGTTCGCTAAACGTCCGGACTCTTCCACAGTTACTCCACATCAGCGAGTGACTCACACACTCATTGATCTGCTGATTCATTCATTGAATTCCTCCGAAGGTGTTACAACCGAGCAGAGGAAGTGTGGCGGCGTTTCATATTTTTCTTATCGTGAACCTGTTGCACCGGCTGACATGTTCCTTCATCACCGCGAACACACACACACACACACACAGCCACACACACACACACACACACACACACACACTGGAGTTTATTTTCGAATCAGTCCCACACACACAGAACTAAACAGTCTTTTCCTTCTTGCAGCAGGTTGAACACTCACTGAGACTTTCAGGTGTTTAGGGTAGAAAGTACCTAAACTAGACACTGAGGAGCAACTCAACTGAGTTTACTCTGAGCACCACTCAGCATTTTACAACTTAACCATGACTCTGCTGTGGTTTTATTTGTTTATTTTATAGTAAGTTTGAGAAAAAATCTCTTGCACAAGATTAAATGTTAAGCTAAGTACGTTTCTGCAAAACCACGTACATTTTAAACCGAACATTTCTCTATGTTGGAACTTTACGTCTGTTTAGGTTGAAGAAAACATGGTTCGGTTTACAATCCTTGTTTTGGGCGCCACAATAACAGCCAGAAATCTCCAAACTGTAGTCGCTCAGGTGACGTGTAAGTTTTGTTTAAACCAATCGCTGATGTTTAGTTTCATGCAGGACTCAAACGTCAGAGTCCAAACGACTTCCATCATCAGCACGATGGTTTTTCAGAGGTCGCCGCCTGATAAGAAACAGAAATATGTGTCGTAATAAGTTGCGTGCACAGTTGGTTTTCTGACGAGAGTTTGCCGTCAAAAACAAGTTGAGTGCAAAACAAAACAATATGTTAAGTATTAGGTAGACATCTTCCATCGCAGAGCATCATCCACAGTCGGGATTATATCAAGTTTGTTCTGATTTTAACGTGCAAAACTAAATCCCCAGATTACATTTTAAATTCTGTTGATAGTTCTTAATTTAAATTTCTGGCATTTGAAATATTTAGTATGCATCACGTCTCCTAAATACCACGTCTAAAGCAGAGTGGGACCATCACACAGAAAACTATTTTAAATATTTGGACAGCCACCAGCTGGGAGCTGTTGGAAGGACTCGTATGTGTGGTTTTTTTTTTAAACACCAGCTGATGAAAGTCAAGCAGCGAACTCCCGACAGAATAAACATGCAGCGTTTTAGGAGCCAAGGCCTGTTTAGTGCTGCAAGTGTTGCACCACAGCCTTTCCATTGAAAAATAAATAGTAGGAGCGTGTGTCCCTCATCGAATCACGCCGGGTGTGAATTTTGCAAGTGTGACTGATGAGGAAACATCATAATTGCATTGCATTTCCCGCTGAGATTCTCTATTTTGTTACACTTCATTCCCCATTCAATGCACAGTCTAGACCAGACTAATTGAGTGTCTATGGTGTTGATTCAGACTATTAACCATCTGTGCCTCCTTCTCTCTCTCTCTGTCCGCCCTTCACTCCATCCCTCTTTCCTCACCCCTCTCCTCCCTGTCCCTCTTTCCTCTGCAGGAGTTTGGAGGACTAGTAGGATGCTGAGTATCTTTCCTCCTCGCAACTGTTCTCCATCCTGCTCTCCATGACCTGAGAGCGCCATCACAGCGGGAGGAACGAAACACCAGAGAGAGAGAGGAAGAGGAGGGCAGAAGGCCAGGGAAGGAAGGAAGGAGCACACTTTTTTTGTTGTTGTTGTTTGTTTTCCCTTTCCGAAATGGCGGCGACGGAGGCCAACGCGGCGCCGGTGGTCCAGGAAGATGGGAAAACCCCCGAGAGCAAGCCCACAGAGGCGGAGCAACCGGCTAAAAATGCCAACGCAAACTCAGAGACTGTCAACAACGAGATTGTCGATAAAGACGGCACCGCTGTCAACAACGAGGTTGTCGATAACAAAGAGACTGTGAATAATGACACAGCGGCGGCAGCAGGAGCCGAGGAGGGAGAAGCAGCAGCGAGCGAGGAGGCGGCAGCTCCTCAGAGCTCGGAAAACACCTCCACCGCTGAGCCCAAGACCTCGTTCCTGGACTCCTTCCTCAACAAGAGCGGCCTGGGGAAGGTGATGGGAGGAAGGAAGAAGAAAGAGCAGAGCGCAGCCGCCGGAGAGGAGAACGCAGCTGAAGGAGGCGAGAAAGAGGGAGAGAAAGCTGAGGAGGCGGCTGCAGCTGAGGGAGGCGCAGAAGGAGGTGCAGAAGGAGAAGCAGCGATAGAGAAAGCTCCAGAAAACGGAGAGAAGGAGGAAGAGAAGAAGGGCAAACCTGCGGAGTCCAAATCCACAGTCCGAGATCTGATCAGGAAGCCGGTGGCGAGGATCTTCTCCCATCGCAGCACCGAGAAGAAGGACGGTGCCGCCGCAGAACCCCAGAAACAAGTAAAGGTCCGGTCCAAGTCCCTGGACCGGCTGGAAGATCCTGAAGCACTTAACACCACCGCAGACTCCACTGTGGAGGAGGCAGGAGCAGCAGGAGGAGCAGAAGGAGGCGCAGAAGGAGGCGCAGAGGAAGAACAGAAAGCTGCGTCCTCCTCGGCAGCCACCAAGCACATGAGGCGTTGGCACTCCTTCAAGAAGCTCATGGCTCAGAAGGCGCACAAAAAGAGCGGAGCTGGAGTCGAGGAGGGCAAGGAGGAGGATGGAGAAGGAGGTGGCAGAGACTCCTCCACGCTGGACTCCAAGGACTCGGGGCAGAAGAGGTGGAAGCTGAAACGCTCCTGGACCTTCCAGGGCCTGAAGAGGGACCCGTCCATCGTCGGCATCAGCGGCAAGGCCAAGGGCTCCGACAAAGACTCTGCTGACAAGCCAGAGGAGGCGGCAGGAGCTGAGGGAGGAGAGGAGGCGAAGGTAGAGGAAGGAGCTGAGGAGGCCAAGACGGAGGGAGGGGAGGAGAAGGAGAAAGCTGAGGAAGGAGAGGAGGAGAAGGCAGCAGCAGCGGCGGCGGGAGGTGGAACTGTGACGCAACACGCCAACGAGATCTGGACTTCCTTCAAGAAGCGCGTCATCCCCAAGTCCAAACGCGCCAACACGGAGTGCGCCCCCAGCGCGGAGGATGATGCGACTGCAGCTGCCGCCTCAGGTGAGAGGAAACAGGTGTACTGACAAATAAACCACAGAGCTGAAGCTTCTGCAGGTTTGACCCACATATATAAGGCAAGATACAGATCCTGTCATTCTGAGCAGCAGAATCTTCTTTTCTACACCATCAAACATCTCACTAACCTCTGAAGACTGATCTCATTTTATAAGAATCCGTCTTAAACTCCTGTGCAGAGGACAACCTCACATGTGTAATCAAGAGTTTTAAAATAGCAAGCTTCTTGTTCACAGTTCAGCGTGGTCACCATTAAAACATTCAGACTCAGCAGCAGACGTCGTGTTCACACTCGTTTCTGCGTCGGTCGCTGTCCGGGGGAGCGCAGACAGGAGTTAGTGGCTTGCTAACTCTGAGGGAGATAATGTAATTGAACATTCTCCCAAATAAAATATTCAACATCTGATGTGAAATTCAAATCACACTGTAGCTTCAGTCAACAGCGAGGACTAAATTTAGCTTTGCTTTCTGCTCCTGGCTGCATGAAGAAAGCGGTACAAAAACACAGAACCCCCCGGCTCGTTGTGTTTGGGTTTTATACTGATTCACAAGCGAGGATATCCTAATTGTTTTAAACAGAGGGGATCGGATTAAACTCACTCTATTTTCACCTAAATTCCTTTTATTCCTCCTCAGATAGAAGACGGTGTAGTGAAAAACACGAATGATGCTTCATAGCCACTTAAAAGTAGATGAAAACAGAGTTGTGTCATTGCTAATCATTTTTAAATAGATGGCAATGTCTTTAATGGTAAATGTTAAATGCAAAAACAACGACATACCATTTGTTATTACCACGTGGTAACGTGCACAGATCATAGTTTTATAGATGGGCAACAAGATAATCCACAGATCGGGCAGTAAGGTCATAAAATTTACGTTCTGATTAATAGCAGATGGGTAAAAGCACAGCAGCTTGACATTAACGATGATTTAAATCTCCAGACACATTAACAGGATGGATCAGGTTCTAATGTTAATAAATGCTCTTTGTTCCAGAAGGTCAAACACGCAGTTCAGGTTTACACGGTAAAAGAGTCGGGAGTAAAGCAGCTGTCGTCCTCCTGATGAATCCTGAGCTCCATCAGAGCTGTGCAGAAATATTTAGTTAAAAGTTAAAAGTAGAATTTTGTTCCCTCTGTCTTAGTAACATATTAGTTTACTCTTGATTATTATAGACCAAGGCATCACAATAAATGATTGGTTCTGGGTTACCAGCCACTGAAGGTTCAGTGAGCCGGCTGAACCAAACCCAACTGCACCTGCTGCACTTTAATTCATCAGGTGTTCACAAACTACTCAGCTGTTAAATCTTCCATATAAACCCAATAAAATAACCCAGTGATACGGAAAATTAACAGAGGAAGTCTGACATGTAGTAATCTTCATCATTGTGCTTGTTAAAATTATAAAAACACCCATTAATTAAGTTATATCAACCCTGTGGACTCAATCGTGCTGCAGGAGGAAGTGCCACTTCTCTTAAATGGCAGATTTTTCCGAGGCAGTCGATGAGAAATGTCATCGTTCATAAAGAGGCTTCAACTCTGACCTCTCTTCTTCCCTCCAGGTGAAGAGGGAGCAGCGGAGGAGGGCAAAGACGGCAAGTCAGCCAAGGCCAAGCGCTCACATTTTGGCCGTGCAGTTTCCCTGAAGAACT
The DNA here is from genome assembly GCA_903131615.1 of Diplodus sargus. Lineage (NCBI taxonomy): Eukaryota > Metazoa > Chordata > Actinopteri > Spariformes > Sparidae > Diplodus > Diplodus sargus. The sequence continues at coordinate 47,013 of CAEMYA010000712.1, read as the reverse complement.
TCATCATGCGAAAGGGCAAATCCACCAGCGTGGACATGAGTGAGGGCGCCAAGGAAGAGGAGGAGGCAGCAGAGGGAGCAGAGGCAGCCGAGGAAGCCGAGGAGGCCGGCGCCGACGGTGAAGCTACCACGGCGACCGAGGAGACCAATGACAAAGATGCAGCCACGGGCGAGAAGACGGAGGCGGCGGAAACCGGAGGGGAGGTGGCGAAGGAGGCGGAGAAGGAGGTGGAGAAGACGCCGGCCGACGCTCCGGTGACCAATGGGGAGAACAACGGCCACACTAATGGCACGGCGGAGGAGCACGACACACACAATCACCAGGAGGAGGAGAAGACGACGGGGGGCAGCCCCGTGAAGAAGACCAAGGAGGCAGGAGCGAAAGATGAGGCCAACGCCAAGATCATCAACGCCACGGCAGCTGTGAACAGCGGTGAGTTAGAGCGCGCCGAGCGGGACTCTGATGAGCCTCAAAACAGCAGCAGCAGCAGCAAAGAAGGAGATACTAACAACAGACAACAACAACAAGCACCAGCACTAACAAACGATAGCAGTAAACAAACTAAAACCAGATGCCAACATCCCCAGATAGTGATAGTGGTTAGCGGGGTGGAGGAGGAGGAGGAGGAGGGGGAGGAGGGAGGGGAGGCAGAGTCTCCACAAAATGGAGGCGGTCGTGACGCTGCAGAGTCATGTGACCAGGGAGAGAGGGAGAAGGAGGAGGAGGAGGAGATGAGGAAGAGGGATCTTCGAGATGCAGCGGTGGCCATCGTTCAGAACGTGATGTCAGCAGCGACTGACCAATTAGAGAGGGAGCTGTGTGTCGACAACGGTCTGAACGGGTGTTACGACGGCGACATTTAGCACTACGAACACAAACACACACACACACACACAGGTGAACACTGATACACGCAATGTGCCAAATGTAAAGTTACACATATTATCGCAGGCTAGCACATGGATAGCATGCAAACATACGCTTTAAAGGGAAAGTTCAACAGTTTGGGAAATATTCGGCTTTCTCTCGACATCAGTCTCATATCAGTGTTCAGTACGGAGCCGGACTCAGGACGTCGTTAGCCTAGCTTAGCATAAAGACTTCAAACAGTTAACTTTGTTCTTTGTTCAGCCCCTCCAGAACTCACTTATTGACACATTAGTACAGTGAACTGCTTCATTATTTCAGGATGAACACCAGGTAAGCACAGAGACTCCAGTGAGTCATTTAAAAATAAAAATTAAACCAGCAACAAAGTTATTTTAGGAGATTAAACCAAAACAGCACAAAACACTTTCAACATCTTAAAACTGTGACTGACTTTTTGTTTTTGCCATATTTTAAAAACCAGACAATCACTTGAATTAGTCGGTGAGCTTTAGAGGCGCTGATACGTATTGATCTTTGGACTTTGTGCTAAGCTAGGCTAACCACATACTGACTCCACCTCCGTATTTAAAGGAACAGTTCCCTCAAGAATCAAAACTCAGTCTAATGGAAAGTCAGGTGAAGTTTCTTAGTCCGCGTCTCTGGAAGGACTATGAAAATATGGATTTTCGTTCTTGAGTGAACCGTTTTCTTCTTCCCAAAATGTTGAACTATATATTTTCAAGGTGCACACACACACACACACACACAAGTGACGCCGCTGTATATGCAGAAGCACATATACACAGGCATGCCAACATTCCAGGTGATTGCATGATAAACAGCAGCAGTTATTCCTGAATCCCTTTAAACAAATCGTAGTGTCGTTGTTTAATAAGTGTTATTTTTGGGTTCACAAGTGAAAAAAAAAACAGCGAGTATAGAGAAAGAGAGGCGGAGAGAGAGCGAGAGAGAGAGAGAGAGAGAGAAGCATCTCTTTCCTTTTGATTTCATTATAATGTCAAGTTCATGCACAGCCAGACAAAAACCATTCAACAGTAACAGGGACGCAGGTGGCGAGCGCGGGCTCCCAGGGCAGCTACGGTTGGAAGCCGACTGTTGATGAACTTGTGTACAAATGTAATTTTTTAGATGAGCTGCTTCATGCCACACCTGCCACAGTGCACAGCAACAACCCTGCAGTCCTTTAGAAAGCAGAGCGGCAACACGATGAGAGGAAATACAATGATGGAGATTCAATCTGACATCTCTGGACGTTTTTTTTTTAAAAATCGTCTAGGGTCACTTTTTCTTTTCGAAGCATCACCTTTTCGTTCGTACCGTTTCACGCCGTCCCTCCTGGGAGGCGGCGCTGGACACTCAGCATCAGGAGGTGAACCAGGAGGTGAACCAGAAGGCGCTCTGTTCCCTCCTCTATTATTTATCCGTCCCAGCCTTCTCTCCCCTGCGAGTGCAGCGTGAGGCTCGGTGTCCGGCAGCCGACCGGCTTTGATCTCGTGCAGCCCAGCAGATGTTTGTGCTGCCGTGCGATTTACCGCGAGCGTCTTTGAAGCTCAAACTGTTTTGCTAAACCTGAAGTCTGTTTAGCAGCTCGTGTCCGGCTCACCGAGGCCTGACGCTGTGCCAGGCTCTCCGCAATCATCACAACTGCTGTTTTTACCGCAAATAACATTTAATACACACTGAAAAGCACAAGAGACACATCAGAGGTTTAAACCTAAATGACGAGACAAGACCACACTTCATTTGTACGTTTTAGACGTGTGCTTTTTGTTTAGAGTTGTAAAACCAGGTCACAACTGGCTGCTGCGCTCAGGTCACGTTCGCTCTGAGAAGATCTTCCAATTTCAACACGTTCTCACTTCCAAGTCATTAAATACAGCCCCCTGATTGGCTGTGACACGTTACTTAGCCGAAATATGCAGCAGTTAATTTAGCAATGAATAATGTGCAACGTCCGGTTTCAAAGTAAAGCTCACTGACAAATATTTTACACATCAGGACATTGTGG
>CAEMYA010000712.1:25421-38152 GCA_903131615.1 Diplodus sargus | reverse complement strand
GAGGAGAGGAGGACTTTATATCATCAGGAGGAGGAGAGGAGGACTTTATATCATCAGGAGGAGAGGAGGACTTTATATCATCAGGAGGAGGAGAGGAGGACTTTATATCATCAGGAGGAGAGGATGGTTGAATCATCATTTTTGGGTGAACTGTTCCTTTAACAGTGCACATAAATGTGGCCAGCAACAGGTTTTTGTTTCTTCTTTCTATCCAACGTGTTGAATCAGGATTTATAAAGTGTTAACAACCAATTTAAGAAAGAAGTGGCACATTAAACAAATACAAACGTGTATATTTGAGGAGTTTTTATGAACCTGATAACGGTTTTCAATAACTGTCTCCGCCCACGTCGATCTAAACTTCGCTCTCAAACTGCTGCTGTCAGCGTCCCTCCGAGGGCCGAGGGGCCACACGTTGGGCCTCGCAGCAGGAAAAATAACACATGTCTCGCCGTCTGCAAAGTGCGTGGTGACGATAATTCCCTACTGTCAGTTGAAATCGGCAGCATACTGTCTTGCTGTCAGGCCAAATCTGTGGGATTATGTTATTACAGCCGTAATGCCAGAGTACAGTAGCTGCACACACACACACACACACACACACACACACACCCACACACACACACACACACACACTGGAACAACCTCAGGAGAGCTGATGCTTTGTGGTTTAAAGATGTTTTAATGGACAAAGCGGGCTAATAATCACGTCAGTCTTGATGGGGTGTTAGAGAGTAAATGCACGGCGATGGAATCTGAGCCTCCTCCTCCTCCTCCACCTCCTCCTCCTCCTCCTCCTCCTCCTCACCGCCGTGGAAACAGCTTCGAGCAGCAGATGGAGAATATGTCGGGATAATGATCATGTCTGAGTTGTTACAGTCGTCTTCAGATTTGTCTTTAATTGGGTTACACTTAAGGTCAAAGACATGGAAAGAGGCAGAACAGATGGATTACATGTCAGGATTATTACAGCAGCTGCTAAATATAGACCACACTCCTACATGTATGGGCTGACAAACCCGGCTTCTGTCTTTACGGTCGGAGCACATTAGCAGATTTGAACACACGAGGAGTTCAGTACAGAACCGTCAGCGGCAGCGAAGTGACTCCGGCTGACATTGAGGCTGCAGCTGCTATCATTAGATCAAATTAGCTGCAGATGGAGGCTTTGGGGTCAAGTTTAAAGACATGTTAAGGACACCGGCGACGTTAGGATCACGAGAGAGAAAGAGAATTAACACCAGCTGATTCATCCTGCATGTGCAGCGCAGCCGCAGCTCCTGCTAGCGCCCCCTAGAGGCCGAGACGGTCATTACACCGCACAATGTCTGAGGTGAGAGACGGCACGGCATGCAGATGGTTTTACACACAGTATGATGTGTCCAAAACAGCTTCTTTTTCATGTTTTTCAAAGTAAAGGTCCAGTCTGCAGGATTTAGTGGCACCAGGCGCTGAGGCCGTCTTTAGTGCCGGCATCTGTTTCTGTTGAGCGTCACAATTTGAGTCTAGAAGTCTAGAAGAGCCTCGCGATTAAATTATTTTATCTCCATTCGAATTAGCCGGACGCTAAATCTGATGTTAGCCAGCTCGACCGGAGGAGTCTCCAGTGAGCGCGCTCTGTGGGCCGCACAGCACGGACGACCCGGGTAGACGAGCTTCTTGGCTTCAGAACACCACTGAGCAGCTGTGTCTGCAGATAAACAAGGTAACACGCTCCAGCCGATTAAACACCAGCGACAACATAATTATGACTGAAGATTGTCTTGCAATGGGTCAACACGTTCATGTTCCAGCCCACAATGCATCAGTACTCACGGGTCGGACTGCACCGAGCTTCAACCTCGGCCTCCATTTTGGTCTCAACTACACACAAAGTTTTAAACGTCTTGACTTCCTCCTCTCCTGTTTTTTGGACGTTGCCATGGTGATTCATCCTCCGAGTTTCCCGTCTCAGGTTTAGTCAACTCAGAGTTTGTTAAGTCTCCGTTTTCAGTTTATTCCCAGAAGAAAAAGAACAAACGCCAGCAGAACACAGATTATAATTTACTTTCCAAGTTTTTATTATTAACCTTTGATTTACTTTACAAACCGAACAGCACAAATCTTCACATCGTCAGTCTTTTGTTGGACGACAACAAACAGATGCTGCTGTGTGACGAGAGAGAGAGTTTTTAAATCAACTCCTAGTCTTTCAAAAGGCTTTTTAAAGAAGTGTAAATTTAAAGGACTTGTTTCCGATTGGAGAGGGAACAGATGTTTAATTTGTTTTCATCTGAATCTAACAGCCCCATAAACAAACAGTGTTGGCTGCTCCGTCACACGGAGGCAGATATTCTGCTGTCGTGAGTAAAAACTCTTGTGGCCCGGCTGTATTCGCTCGGTGCTCCTGCACACTTAAATATGAGCTGAGCTAAACAGAATTAGCTTCACCGTCTGATGTCGGTCTGTATTATGTAAGAAAACATAAATACTGACTCAGATCAAGATCGCAGGAGAGAAAACTTCATCACACCATCCATAATTTCAGTCTTAAACTCTGCGGAAACTGAAAACATCTTAAAAAAACAGATTTAATATGATGTTCCTGATACGAGCTGCTGCTGCATGATGGGAGCCGACAGCGCAGAGAGGACTTCTCCCCGCGGCTCCTCTGGATGATGTATGGAGTTTTTAGTCCATTCAGACAAGTCATTGTCAACGCTCAAAAGGCTCCGACACACACACACACACACACACGCACACACACACACACACACACACACACACGCACACACACACACACACACACACACACGCAGGGCCGTCGATATGTTCACACACACTGCTGGCTGTACAGACACATGAGACGGAGGTAATATCACAGAGTCAGTGTGTGTGAAATGATTCTGTAAGTGTTTAATGTGTGTGTGTGTTGAAGGAAGATGTAATAATTCAGTGGGCATGTTTTGTTTCTGCGTGCACGGACGTTCTTGTTCTGTGGTTTTGTTTGGCAGCGTTCCTATTTTAAGTGTCAAGCAAAACTCCAGAAGAACTTCTTCACCACCTTCCAAACCAGAACCGTCCTAAAAATCAGTATTAACCATCCTGAAGTGAACTCTCAGCTAACAGCTAACAGCTAACAGCTAACTCTGATCCTGCTGACTTCAACAAGGATACGTTGTTTTTAAAGCATCGTTTCGAGGCAGTAACAGCTGTCAGTACCCGACCCGGATCGAGGCTTCGACTGTAATCAGTGTTCGGTTCAGTTTTTTACTTTTCAGCTCATCAGTCTCAATCAGCAGCAGACAATCAATATCAGCCTGGTGGTCGGTGGCTCGATGTATCCGGGTCGTAAACCTGTTTTACTACACTGATACCTGCGTCACACACGACAGGGCTGCTGTGTGTGTGTGTGTATGTGTGTGTGTGTGTGTGTGTTTGCTGTTAAACTGAGAGGAGACCACACGCGTCATCGCCACAGAGGATGTAAATGATTGTAGCCCGTCTCCCTTCACCACACACTTCAAATCCTCTGACGCTGCAATAATCACTCTGTCCCAGCAATCACAACTTATCGCTCCACGCAGCGCTGCTCTGATAACCACCTTCAGCTGTGCGTGGACAGCGCGGCTGCAGACTGACGATTAGTGTCGCCATTAATCCTTCAGGCTAAAAACTATTTCCCAGAGTCCAAACTGACGTCTTCAAATTGCCTCTTTTGTCCAAAAGACTCATTTACTGTCATAAATGACAAAGAAAAGCAGCGAATCTTCACACTGAAGACGCTGGAACCTGCAGATGTTTGACTGAAACCACGAATTGATTAATAAAACAGTTGGCAGCCAATTCTCTGTCGATCGACTGATCCATTAATCAACTAATCGCTGCAGCTTTGATTGACAAAAGAAGAAGGTTGTCAGCAAGTCAAACACATTTTTCATCCACAAACAATCGCAGCAGAGACTCAGAGCGCCGTCTGCTGCAGGATCAACCGTCCTGCCGCGCTATTTCACTGCTTTCACAATGTCGTCCGTCTCTAAAATCCTCCGTCAGCAACACTCAAACTCTTATACTCTCTCAAAATGTGTGAGTTAAGGAGACTGTATCGTATTTATCTGCATGCTGCTGTGTTTATCTGAGTGTTTCAGAGATGAATTTGCTGTGAAAACCAATAAAGTCTGAATCTAAAGTGACGTGAAAGAATAAAACATGGGGAGAATTTCACCAAAGACGTTCTAAGTCATAACTGACTTTAATTATCAGATGAAGCAAAAGTGTTTGTTTTTTTCTTGCAGAAACTCGCAATGATCCTTTACACACAGACAGACAGTAAAACAATCAAGTTAAATTAAAAACATACACAGTCTGTGTAAAATCATCTGCGTGAGAACAGTTTTAATGATTCAAAGCTGGAACGAGACAAAACTACCTTCAACAACAAACCTCACAGCTCCAAAAAGCAACAACGAGAAAACATTTCATTTCAATGTCTCCACATCCGTGATTTTAACTTTCAGAGTCACAACTTTGGTCTTTACAGGTCGAAAGGATCCAAATAAAACCCGCTCAGTCGGCAGGTTCACGGTTAATCAGCCAATGTAGAAAAAAAAAACGAGACAGCGACAGAAAGAGCTGAAACACAAACTGTCTGCAGATCACAGCTCCACATGTAAACGGTGAAAAGGCTAAACGAGCCGCTCTGTAGCAGAGAAACCTCATCAACATCGCACAATTTGTCAAAATATACTGTAAATATATAGACATATAAATACAAACAGGCAATAAAAATAAAAAGGCTCTGTGTGCCGCTGTGATCGATATTCCTCCCAGTGTATGTACAGTCAAGGCTTACGAAGCTCATAAATTCAGGGATTGAATCACAAAGCGACACTCGTTCCTCTCGTTCCCTCTTTCATCCATCAGTCCGTCGCTCCCTCCTCACATGTGCATTTCAATCAGTCGTCCGTCTCTTTTAAACTGATATTAATCTGTATTATTCATCCGTACGTTTCCTCCTCCTCCTCCTCCGCCGCGTCGCCTCCACTCGTCCGTCCGTCCTCTGCGGCTTCACTCCATCTTCGACATCTCAAACTTAGTCGTCATCGTTTCCTGCAACGAGAAAACACGTCGTCACACTGAGTCACTTTTTAAAAAACGTTGACTAAAAGTTCAGATGTTGAGATCGGATATTAGTGGTTTCTGCATCACCATAAACTTTAGCTGGACTTGAAATTGCAAATTGATTTTTCATTTTCCACCTTTTAAACACAATATTTTCTCGCCCTCCAGTCTGCTAACTACGACTCAAGCTGCATTATTTACAATATATATGATAGGATATAATTTTCCGGTCAGCGAGTCGTGTCGTTGGCTGTGATTCTCTATCGGTCTGTTCAGATCTGCTCGTCCATGAGGTTTGAAAACAGGAGAGGAAGATAAAAACTGTGATCTCTGTAAGTATTCTGGCCCAGAAATGTCAGTCTGAGCAACAAAAGACACATTTAAAGGCTGAACTGCCTGTAAGTTCAGGAGTTAAAACGTTTAAAGGGGCGATACAACGATCACTGAATTATCTGTGATCTGTTTTGCCAGGAGAATCTGTTTGGAGCGCCTTCACGTCAATAAAATTATCCATCCATCTTCTTCCACTTATCCAGGCCGGGTCGCAGGGCAGCTGCCTGAGCCGGGACACCCAGACTTCCCTCTCGCCGGTCACTTCCTCCAGCTGCTTGTATCCACCATCTTATTCTTTCAGTCATGACCCAAAGTTCATGACCGTAGGTGAGGGTGGGAACATAGACTGACCGGTAAATCGAGAGCTTCACCTTTCGGCTCAGCTGTCTCTTCACCACAACACAACGACCACGTTTCTGCGGCTGCTGCAGCGATCCGCCTGTCGAGCTCCCTCACTTGTAAAGTGATCAATATTGAAAATCCTATCACAAGAGGAAGCTGTACTTCAGCCTCACTGTCGTGGCCCGTCTGCCCCTCAGACTTTAAACCGGACCAACACTGCAGCCTGTTTGGTTTCACATGCTTATGTTACAAAAACTGTTCACTGAAATGTATTTACGAGGAGAGAAATGAACGCATTGTGGCGCCCCGTCTCACGTCTCACGTCCCGTTAGACAGCTGCTAACGAAGACGGTTATTGAGAAGCAACTAGTTTCTAAAAGTCTGTCCGACCTTCCTGTGTTCATGTTTTCTCTGTCTACAGTCAGAATCAGGTGACATTGCTGCTCCTGATTGGCTCAGACGGAGAGGAGGACGCTCTCACGCATGTATCGTCTCAGTATTTCTGACTCCCTCCATCTTCTCTTCTCCTCCTCGCAGCGAGGCGGCTGACATTGTTAAGATGATTCCTTTTGTTGCGGACGAGTGCCGGAAGAGATCACGGTTGACATGAAGAAGCCAATTTGTCCAGTTTTAACGAGAACGGTCAGCAGGAGAAGCTAGATCTGCTTCTTTGGGGTCGATACTAATTCAGCATCGCAGGCAGATTGATGGGGGAACATGTCAGGTGACGGCAGCTGCAAGAGAACGTTGAGAAGAACTTTCTATTCTGGATATTTACTGAAATACTAGTCTGGTTCAAACAGTGCAACAGGAGGAGAGGCACTGATCACCTCTGATGAGGGATTTCTGTGGTCCAAACTGGGAGTTGGTGTTGTCGACAAAAAGCCGACCGCCTTTTTAAAATGTGAACGCCGTCAGATTTTATATCATAAAAGAAAAAAGCTTCAGCTCGTTTCAGGCGTCAGAAAACCCCACTGACTCCGAGCTGTGGGAGCTGAAGTGTTCCGGTTCCTGCAGCACTATATCACGTCCTTAAACACGAACCTGACATTAATTACTTTTTTTTATTTTAAATCATGAATTTTTTATATCAACTGATCCTGGTCTCAGTCCATCATGTTTATTATAGCCACACTTCTTTGAATTTCCCAGAGAAAATTAAATGTTTGTTTTTTATTCCTCTTGGACAAAAAACTGAAGAATCGGTGGTTTTGTTTCGTAGTCCAAGTACAAACCAACATGCTTTTCAGTCCACACTCCTCCACAGACGCAGTTTCCTCCCGTTTGAGTTTGAGGAAAACTCAACGCAACTGCCAGAATAAATATCATCCAAGAATATTTCTGTAAAAACCACAGATTCCTTCACACTGAACATTTTGTTTATGTTTACGTTCATTTAGTTTGAATTTCCTGTTTCTCTCTCATCACGACTTGGCCTCAAACATTGATTTGATCAACACGCTCCCGTCATGATGAGGTGACATCGCTGCTCCTGATTGGTCCAGACAGAGAGGACGACTGTTTACTGTCCTCGGACGGTTTCATGCATGTATCATCCCCTCTTCTCTCATCGCCTCCCCTCCATCTTCTCTCCTCCTCTCAGTGACGAGGCCGACATTGTTAAGAATATTATTTTGGTTGCAGATGAAAACCACCAACAGGTGAGAACCAGAAGACGGTCTGACAGCCGAAATGTCTCCAGATGTCCTTAAAAATATCCAGTGACTTGTAATAACACCATCACCTCCACCTCCCGATGTGAAAGGTGGCTAATGATCACATAATGTGGACGTGATACGCCACCAAGTCGACCTCGGACGTATCTGTCCGGCTGTTTTAGTGGAAAAGACTGAACCACCCGCAGTGCAGAGTGAGAGCAGACGGGGAAAGTCAGAAAGTACTGAGAGATGTTCTGTTCGGGTCTTTTTCTATTCCCAACTGCACAGAGCCGGTGCAGAGAGGCCATGTGTGAGAGAGGAGTGCATCTAAAGTTCAACGAGTCAAAAAAAACAATCGATCTACTTTCAGCTCGCGATACAACACAGAGCACATGGACGAGGATTTAATAAACTATCCGTGATCATTAGGATTACATCATTTGTCATAATCAGGATAACTGGCAGGTTAACATTTCTGCACGGTTTGCCTCCAATAACAAAGAGGCCGTTACATAACCGGCCGCGAGGACGCGAGCAGCGAGGAGTTAAAGCTATTAATTCCCCTTAATTTCCTCCTCTAATAAGGCAGATTCATTACGTTGTTAGCATTCAGTCCAAACAGCCCGCAGTTTAAAACATGAAGCCACCGATGTGACAGACAAATTAACTTTAATTACGACGAGTTCACCTGAAGGAAGCAGCATGTTAATCACAGCCAATCAAAACATTTCCCCTCTGTCCTTCCTTCCTTCCTTCCTTCCTTCCTTCCTTCTGCAGGTACTTAATATTTCCTATGGATTTTAATATCTCTCAGTGTGCGTACAGCGGCTTACATAAGGAATTGATTTTTACATAAGAGGCACTTTGTTGATTGCTGGGTCACTTTAAAAGCTTCAGCCTGGAGATCAAACAGTAAATAATCTGCAAAATGTTGATGACCGTTACAAAAACTGCTCCAGAGAAACAACAACGATGTGACAAACGAGACGATTATGATGAATAATAAACACATAATGTCTGATGAAGCAGCTCTTTGTGTTCAACGTCAGATAAATAATCAAAGCTTTATTATATTTGTTTATTTCTGTGCTTATCAATGATCATCGTAAGTGGCTACACACACACACACACACACACACACACACACACACACACACACACACACACACACACGTCACTGTCACATTGTTCTGCTCGCCATGACAACAGAGAAGAGGATAAACAACTGTGTGATGTAACCGTGGCAACAGCTGCTCTCTGCAGATTATCTGCCGCCCTCTGCTGATCAGAATCAGAACCACAGATGTGATAAACAAGTGTGTGTGTGTGTGTGTGTGTGTGTGTGTGTGTGTGTGTGTGTGTGTGTGTGTGTCTCCGGCAGACAAATAGAAATCCTGAGTGAAGAGATTTTCTAAATGTTTTTTCTTAAAAATTCTGCGTTTTTTACTTTTAAAAGTGCCAAATCTTTAAGTTCAACACGAGTTCTTATGTGTTAACGGTTCGTACAGCTGTGTCCGTACGGTGTCGGGTCGATCTGCAGGTTGTGAACTTCACCTTCTGCTCTCTGAAGACATTTTTCTAAATTCTTATTCAAGCATCTTACCACCCTTGAAAATCAAAAGGTTAAAACGACTGTAAGAACTCGTCTGGTAGTTTTCTTTTAGTTTAAAGGAGATTAATGTCAGTCAAAACACACAAAAAGGTCTCAGAAGAATAAGAAACATGTGTCTGTATAATTGACATTAATCTTATTTTCTCGGCTGCTTTAATTCTAGTCGAGCCTGAAATAATCTAAATTCTGAACGAGGATCCGAGAAGTTTAATCTCATTTTACTGTCTGTATCGATTACATCATAGTTTAGTGATGAAGCGAGGAAATCAAAACGACTCACCTCATCAGAGTCCAGCAGGGGCGGCAGGGCGCTGTGAGGAGGAGAGAAGAGTTTCACACTCCAATCTTAAATAATATTGATTTCTGATCAGTTCTGATACGTGACAGTCAGCGACAACGTGACGACTTACACGTCTGCCATCGATGAAGGGATGTTCTCCTCGACCCATTTCAGATCCTCATCCTGGGAAATCAACACAGCTGAGTTTAGATGATATCATATATTTAATCTTTCTCCACAGGTTTAAAAACATTATTGAATCGTTTAAATCACATGGACTCTAGTGGAACTACTGCTGATAAACAACATGCCATCACGGTAGTTTTCTGAGAGCAACATGAGAAAAGTTCAGTTTTTTATTTGTCTGACAGCTGAAGCGAGAACATTTCAGCATCACTCACCACTTTGTTGGCTTTCGCTGAACCGTTGGTCTCATTTTTCATGCCCCTCATTTTCATCCCCTCTGGAGACACACGAGACGAGAAACATACGCAGGTGACGACGTCATACAAACATCTTCATGCGTATTTCACTGAAAGCTGAAAATTCAGGTCGACTCCGCACAGCGCTTCAAAACGCGTTTCGTTCTCCTGTTGTAACTCGATTTAATATCTTTCAGTCTAAACGTATCAGAATAAAAGTACAAACACACGCAGAAATAACTGAATTATGAATGTTGCAGGTAAGAATCCATCTTACACTAAGTGGCATTTTTAACAGATGAAGGAAGCAGGAAGTTTATGTTTAATTTATAATCCACTCAATATTTTACCAGCTGGCTGCTGTTAGAAATGAGCCAGCGGTGGTGAAGAGTCTCTAACCAACTAACCAAGTTACTACACAGCTCACTAACTCACTGAGAGGTTAAATAAAGAGATAAATAAATAAGAGGAGGACGACAGAGAGGTGAGACAGGAAGGGAAGGACGAAGGCAACAAGTAGGAAGAGGAGAGCAGTGAAGGTTTCTGACCGAAAGCCTCGTTCATCATCGGCTCCTTCTCCTCCTCCTCACTCTCTTCATCCAACAGAGGACTGAAGGCGTATCTGACAAAGACAGAGAGATAAACTGCATTTATGTTACAGTTACAAAGAGACAAACTGTCAAAGAAAACAACCCTGACATCCCCCCCACCCCCCTTACCTCTGGTTATTGGCTGACGGTCGCCATAGGAACATGATGACCAATAGGATGATGGAGAACAAGAAGCGCCAGAACGCATCATCTATCCACAGCTCCCTCCAGTCCTGCAGACGCTCCGACAGAGAGACAGTCTTAATGAAAACACTTCAGAAGCACTCAAACATCTTCATCTACAGGAAGAGGATGAAAGTCGTCCTCCGCCGGGCTGAAAACGTTCCTGACAGGATTCACAGAATAAAGCAGAACGCTCAGTTAAAAATGTAGAAGTAGAGACGAGTCACGCGGCTGAACTGTGTGTTTCTGCTGAGAGATCCTGACCAAAGGTGATTAAACACAAGTATTATGTGCAGATCATAAAAATAACAAAAAGAAATAAAACTATATCATCCCAAATCTCAGTACTCACAGACTGACATTTGGACATCTTGAAGGTCTTGGTGGTCCAAATGATGAAGATGACCGACGCTGAAATACAAACACACACGTACGAAGATTTAATGACTTGAAATGTGCTTCGAGCTAAAACGTTAAAAACAAGCGGTACTTCTTTTTTCCGTACCTATGACGGCGAAGATGAGCGTGTTGGTGAAGTGTCTGTAGAGCGAGAGCTTCACCACGTTCCTCCGCAGCCTCAGCAGCTTCATCGTCTGAGCCAGACTCACGAAGATGTGACGACACGGTCAAGGAAACATCAGCAGTGGAAACACTCATCAGGAGCTTCACCTCCAGTTTAACATCAATGTGTCTGATCCTGACTGATTTATGTTCAATGAAACCAAAACAAACATCATATATTTCCTGTCACACACAGTTTGTGTTTGCACAACAGGTGCGACCGATCCGAGACGGATCATTCCAGATGTTTCAGTCTGGTTGTTTGGTTCAGATTACACAAACACCAACAGCAGCCTGAAGAAAACACGGTTTGTCTGAACTGACACATGATACGATGTGAACGAGATCAATCAGATCTATTTTACAATTAGGGATGCACAATATCACAAAGCACAAAGATCACGGTGAGAAATATTTAGGTTTTTACGTTTCGTGTTTGTGTTTTCTACGTCACAAAGCTTTTTTCCCCATTCGTTCCCTCCAAGCCGCATTTTTATGGATCCAACAGTTTTCACAAGACCCGGTTGTGTTCTTCATACTGGACTCAAACTGTTAAATCACACAGGAGCTCTGCTGATTCAGTTCTCAGCAGGTTTTGAGTTTTTTTCATTTACTTCATCTACAGCATCTTCACTCTCTAACAGTAGGTGGCAGCAGACACCTTTAAAGTCGGACTGCGTTCTACCTTTACACACAAAGAGGAAGAAGAAGAAGAAGAAGAAGAAGAAGAAAAAGAAGAAGACATTTTCGCCGCAGGAGAATCGATTCTTTGTTACTTTTTCAATACCGAGTGTTTCAAAATCAAAAAGTTAGACGATGTCTGTATTGACGACACTGAAGCTATTTAAAAAACAAACCAAAAAACAGATCAACCATAATTTTTCCAACTTTTTGGCATTTGCTCAGTGACTTTTTCTGTTCTAACGATGTGATTCTCAACCTTCTTTCCCACGTTATTTTAAAATGTATAGTGAACATCTTAACGTCGTAGCCTGTCGTACCCTCAGGTTGTCGGTATTGTGCATCCCTACTTACACTGTTCACACACACAGCAGGGTTCTTATCAGACGCCGACTACATGTACGGACAAACAAAGCAGAAAAAGAGAAAAACAGAGAGAGAGAAAACTAATTTTCTACGGCACTAAAAAGGAGGAAAGATGCAGTAGCGGATATCCACCAGCAGAGAGTAGAGTCGAGCACAGCCAGAGGAATAGCAGCCAGGAGAACTACATCATCTTCAGCCTACAGACAGAGAAAAGGACAACAGAAGAAGAAGAAGAAGAAGAAGAAGAAGAAGAAGAAGAAGAAGAAGTGTGGGAAGGAAACAGAGGGAGTGAAAGAAGGAGATAAGAACAGAAATGCTGACACAGCAACACTCAGGTCATCAGCAGCTGCAGGTGACAGAGACGTTTGTTTTCTACAGCTGGGAGCACCGGGTGGGTGGAGTTTAGCCACCCACCTCACAAACATCAACCAGGTCCTACAGACAGACAGACAGACAGACAGGCAGGCAGGCAGGCAGGCAGACAGACAGGCAGATAGGCAGGCAGACAGACAGGCAGATAGGCAGGCAGGCAGGCAGGCAGACAGACAGGCAGATAGGCAGGCAGACAGACAGGCAGATAGGCAGGCAGACAGACAGGCAGAC
>CAEMYA010000712.1:9011-25408 GCA_903131615.1 Diplodus sargus | reverse complement strand
GCAGACAGGCAGGCAGGCAGACAGACAGACAGGCAGACAGACAGGCAGACAGACAGACAGACAGACAGGCAGAGAGACAGACAGGCAGGCAGGCAGACAGACAGGCAGATAGACAGACAGGCAGACAGGCAGCATCACGTCAACCGAAGAAAGAAGCTGAAAAACAAAACTGGCCACTTATTTCTTTTACACTAAGATCACTTTTTATCTTCTGCTACTGGTCAGATTTCTGGTAATGTATGTATGTGTGTGTGTGTGTGTGTGTGTGTGTGTGTGTGTGTGTGTGTGTACATGTTAAAGGATATCCACCAGACAACACAGGAGTCAGTGAAGGCCAGAACTATGTCACACAAAAGTCTACTGTTGGTGTTGTTGCCTCGATCCTGGAGAGAGAGACGGGTTAGACACACACACACACACACACACACACACATGCAGACGCACACTCAAAGATACACTCTGTGTGTGTGTGTGTGTGTGTGGCTTACAGCGTTGACTCGTAGGATCCCCTCGACGACGGAGAAGATCAAGTACAGCAGACCGACACCAACAACTCTGTGGAGCAGCGCACCGAGTCTGGGCCTGACGGACAGAAATAATGACAGTTAAATTACTGCCATCGTGTAAAACTGCCCGCAGAGCCGCGAGGAGGAGAGGACTTACTTGACGATGCCGTATCCCAGACTGGCGATGATCACCAGCACCCGGGCCAGAGTCCTCTTCACGGCAGAGAGCACCTCAGCGAACACCACCGCCCCCTGGACTGCAGGAGGATTCATCACAACGTGTTATCATCTGACCTTCATCTCAACCCGAGCAGCAGAACCACACGTGTGTCCTCAGCTACCTGACAAGCCGTCGTATCTGATGCTCTGGAACTCAGCGTAGTAAACGGCTTTCTCCAACATGCCCAGGAAGATGACGCCCCCGATCCAGAACTGGATCCTGAGCAGATCCCTCCAGTAACAGGCGGACAGAACCAACCACAGCACCGCCAGCAGCACGTACACGATACACATCACCATGTAGAACTGCAGGCAGAATCACAGACGGAGAGAATGTGTGTGTGTGTGTGTGTGTGTGTGTGTGTGTGTGTGTGTGTGTCTGTGTGTGTGTGTGTGTGTGTGTGTGTGTGTCTTACCACCATCAGAGGCCATTCAGAGGCTGATATGTAGTCGTGCGGGCCCTTCATGCTGACCTGCACTGGAAGCACAAACACACACAACATCAGGTCGACTGCAACACGACCGACTTCAGGAGGTCCAGAGCAGATTCTCCCGACCAGAACTGAGCCGATCCAGAAACCTTTTACCAGCTCTGGAAATCCATTTAGTCCAAAACATATTCTTATGAGTTTGCTTTCACAGGGTTTGGAGTCTGAAAAGAGTCGCCATAGTTTTTAAAAACATTCCTAAAACCACTTTATTATTTGACTTCTCTTTCTGTTCTGTGTTGTTTAACCTTTAAACTGTTCTTTAATTGGTTTAATCCTCTTTTGTCTACCGTCTTCTTTCATCCAATAAAAAGAATCAACTTTCCCTCTCTCACCTTTCAGGCACTCAGAACTGTTCAACAGAGCGCTGCTTGATTTAAATCTGGATTTACTTACTTTAAACTAAGTTTTAATAAACTGTAATTCACCCTTTTTTTTACATTTATGCTTTCCGTCATCAAGATGTGAGTTTAATAACGGCAACAAATCCTGAACGCAGCGTCTGGTCTTCTGTTTTAATTCAACACTTTTAGTGCAACAGACTCAGACTGAAGCTGCTGATTGTAAACAGGGGAAATTCTTAACGGTTAAAGTTTAAACAGGAAGTGGATCACAGCGTCCTGCTCGTGTGTGTGTGTGTGTGTGTGTGTGTGTGTGTGTGTGAGACTGACGCTGCAGGCTCCAGGGTTGAGTCGGGTCGGTAGCTCGGCTCTTGTCTTTGATTTCTCTGATGCTCAGGATGAACATGTAGGGTCCGTCCTCCCAGCTCTTCGCCACCGCGTCGAAGTACGGATGAGCCGCCTTCTGCGGAAAACAACAAGAAGAAGAGTTTGAATATTAAAGTATTAAATAAACGTCACATTTCAGGGAGTTTACTTCGGTGTTTGAAACTTTGCTGACGAGCTGGAAAAGGAGAGAAGTGAGGAAAGTTCTGCTTCAGAGGCAGAAACGACGAGCAGGAGAAACTGCTGCCTCAGCATATATCTGTAATCCCAGACCTACATATCCTGGGATTCAAACCTCCCGGTCACAAGCTCCTCGTCCCTCTCAGCCTGTTCATCTAATCCAGACCGACTGACCTCTTTAGCTGCAGCGTCTTTTGTTTCTGCTGAAGCTCCGTCCTTCACTGGAGCAGCAGCCTGCAACACAGACACGGAACATCGTGTCAGAACATTTAATCATTTTACATCTGACATAAATAACAAAGTATAATGTTGAGGCACGAGTTCTTTACTGGAGGAAAAGAGGGTCACTGGGAGAAAAAGTCAGAACTCACCAAACAAAACCAAATGTTCTATTTCTGCTACTTTACACGTTCACTCCTCTGTATCTAATCAATAACTTCAGTTATTAGTTACTTTACAGATTAGATTCCACATCTGAGCCAAAATGGAACATTTCTTTACTTATTTTATTGGCAATCGGACAGAAAAAGAAATTATAAAAACATCGAGAATATGCTGAATGTCAAATCTGATAATCTGCTCGTCAGTCGACTCACTTTATAAAGTGAAACGAATGTGTATATCAATCGATCAGACTCATTTATATCATCAGTGGGATCATTAAAATGTCACACCTTTGGTTTGGGAGGCGCCACGTCGCTCCTCCTCTTCCTCGCGCCTGACGTCTTCGCTGTCGTCGACTGAAAAACAAACAGACGATTTAAAACATTTTCAACAAAGAGATGATGAATAAAACATTCTTAAAAGACGGTTCACAATAACATTTAACATGAACGACAACTACAAACAAACTGCGTCCTTAAGTTTCTGTTCGAGTGTTTTTTCCAATAATAAAACTGGATATTTCACTGAATACTGCTGCTGTGATGAGACGAGATCGGAAGATTCCACCGCGATTCTTTGGTGTTTCATCCGAGCAGCAGAATGTGGTCGAACCTGACGAACTAGAATCTGAGTAAACAAAAGAACCGGATCCTCGTTCTGATCAGAAAACTGATCTGAGGTCTGGAGGTTTAATTCCGTCTGGATCTATTTCACCTGTGAGGAGACTTCAGGTGGAGCTGCGGCTGCTACGAGTGTTTAAATACGGCGAGTTGTCGGTGCCACACGGGGAACAACATGACAGGAAGTGGTTTCTCACCTCCGCCGGCGGCGGCAGTTCTGTCAGCCGTCTGCCGCTGTCTTTCAGGTTATCCAGTCCGAACTGTGTTGTAAAACAAACGCACCCACTTTAAACATACAGTCACTTTATTACTCATGTGTTTGCACTGTGTGTGTGTGTGTGTGTGTGTGTGTGTGTGTGTGTGTGTGTGTGTCACCGTGTCCGGTCTCAGCTGCGGCTTGCAGGTGATGGCAGGATATTGGTGGAAGACGTAGAATCCGCTTCCTCCTCCTAGTTTGACCTCCGTCGACTTGAAGTAGCTCGCAGCCCCCGAAGCCTGAAGAGACAACATGAGGAAGAGACGGTCAGAGGAGGTGTTTGTTATGATTATAGTATCTATATAAGGAGATCCTGTGATGTCAGATCAATAATAAGGAAGCAAAGGATTTCCTAAAATATCAACGATTGATGTTCGCTGTGTTAAACTCACGTTGCAGGAGATTTGTTTTTATTAACAGTGAAACCACAGACGACTTTATTCATTAATCGATTCATCGTTTCGTTTATAAAATAACCAACTGCCGTCCTCAAATCCAGAACCCAAAGATACCGACTGACCCGGAGAGCGTTCGGGTCGAGGATTAGAGCGGTTAGAGAACTGAGGCGAAAGGTAAAAGAGTTTGTCTCACGTCGAGGCCGAAGACTTCGTCGTAGCAGTGCGAGTTCCTCAGATACCAGGAAACGTTGAGATGGACGGGAGCCGAGGCGTTACAGGTATCTGCAACCACTGAGAACACACACACACACACACACACACACACACACACACACACACACACACACACACACACACACACACACACACACACAGGTTATCTACCCTGCAGCAGGACCACCAGGTGTGAAACGGCAGCAGACGGGTGTCGGCGTGGTGCCGGAGCCGACTCACCTTTCAGGTGGATGGTGCTGCTGTTGAACAAAGTTTTGGCGAAGTAGAAAAATTTCTGCTTCTTCAGAATTTCCTGAAACAAACAAAGAAACAAAAACATCTTAACAAACTGAAAATAACTTCTGGATGCTCAAAATGCTTCGTGACAGCTGAGAGACCGAGCTGTTCGTGTGTTTCACCCTCAAATAAGAAGAAAATCAAATTCTGTTCGATGACGTGATTTTTTTTTTAACCTTCGTGTTTCATTTTCCAACATTTTCACAGATTTACTTTATTTCCTCTCGGCTCTGTTGTCCACAATCTAAACTAACTCAGGATGAAAGACGACTTCTTCAGCGGAAAGTGAAACATTTAGTCATCTGTGATTTTTCAACAAAGTGCTGTTGAAGCCTGAAGGAAGCTGAAGAACCAGAATCAGGTCACAACAAACATGGGAGAGATAAAAAGCAAGAACTGCTAAAAGGAATATTGACGAACAACATGTAGAATGTGTTATTTAAATGAAGAGCTGAAGGGTTTTGTGCAGGAAGCTGAACGCAAATAAAGTCATTGATCTTCTACGAATGTTTTGATGACACAATGTTTAAAATGTTCAGTCCAGAACAGTGAACACATCAGAAGTGTTTGCTGATGACGAGCGGCGCCTCCTTCATGAAATCTCTGCTTTGTGTGATTTAATGGAGTTTATTGACATGAACACGCCCGAGAGGAGCGAGTCAGAGAGGACGAACAGAGCCGAGCTTCCTGTTCGACTGCAGGAACAAGAAACTGTTTCTGAGAAGAAAGAAAATCTGGGTCATTGAAATCTGAACCACTTCAACCGAGTCTGCACGCCGTCTGTAGATTGAATAAAAAGTGGCTCTGATTGTTCTCTCTCTGCGTGGGCGTGTAGAGAAAGTCAATCAGTGTTTTTCCAGTAGGAACACGTCACACACACACACACACATCTTTCACTTTCACCCTCAATCTGAATTTCCCGACTGCAAACTACCTACTGACAGAAAACTAGAACGTGACAGACAATTATAACTTATCATGTTAATGAATATCTTTCTATGTTTTGGCTGATAGGTAACGAGAAACATCAGTGCAAAGCCCCCAAAGAGCGTCTGTATCCGAGGATGACGTTAATAGTCGACATAAAAGAGAAATATTTAAAATAAAATAAGATAAAAAATGACTTCCTGTTGATAATTCAAGCTCGCCCACTCCACAACCACCACATACAACTTCTGCTAATGTCTCTTATAATTCAGAATACAGTCCAAATGTTTTATTTGGGAATTATTTGATAAATGGCAGCTACTTTCTCAATTAACTCACTAATAGTTGTAAAAAAATAAATAGGTAAATGTCCATTTTAGCTCTCCTTTAGATCATTTTATTTAATTAGACTATCACTGATAATAAAATGAGATAATAATAATAACATTTTGTCAATCAAGTTATCAATTAAAGAAGGAATTACAGCTTTGATTCTTTAAATCTCCATGTTTTATATTACAGGGATATTTACTGAAGTTAGCATGCTAACCAGCTAGCAGTTGAGCTTTGGCTAGCCACCACTCCCCCCAGTGATAAATGTGCTAACTAGCTAACATCGGCTAATTAGCAGTAATTGTGTTGACTTTTGTGATGTGCTGCCCCCCTGTTGGCTCTAACATACATACTGCACCTTTACTGGACAAATCTGTTCCTGAGGATGACGACAAACATTCAGAATTCATTGTTATTAATATAAATATGAAACATAAAACAGCTGTGTTACTTCTGAGGTGTTCCCAGGTTAACTTTCCATTAAGCATCATCATCATCATCATCATCATCATTCAGTGTGATGAACATCTCCACACATCAAACATCGAGTTCATGTGACTGAGCTGTTTGTCACTTTGCTAGCTAACGTTGTTTACATGTTTCTGACTCGGCTCGGTGGGCGACCAGCCGCAGTGAGTCAGATCCGGACTCAGTTTAGATCTTAAAACCTCAGCAGACCCACACAGACCTCCTTCAGCTTCCGGTCTGACCTGTTTAACAGGTGAGACTATCAGCTACAATGAAACACGAGATCCAATCTGTCAGCTAGCTGCTACAATCAGGAAACTCACATTGTCCACGTTCAGGGTCCATTTTCCCGGTTCAGACACGGCCAAGACCGGCCCAATCAGCTCCATCAGCACCAGCAGGAGCAGCACCGAGGACCAGAGTCCCGACCCGGTCCGACACGGACCCGCTGAGCTCGCCATTAGAGCCAGGAGGAAGAAGAAACCAGCAAACTGCAAAGCATCCGCGACAACTCACAACAATCTGGACACTTCCTGCTTCCGGCTGACGTCACAGGGGAGCGGTGATGCCTTCAGGGAGCGTCGGAAGTTTAATAAAGAAATGGGAAGATGTTGCTTTGTCATTTAAAGAAACACAACACATATTTTTTATATTCACACTTAAGAATGTTGAGTTGTATTTTCTAACTACAACCACCAGCAATTAGCTGTATCCGCTGTTCAATCAGACTGGCCGACATAAGAGACGTATACAGTCATTATTCCCGGTAATACACTGAAGGTATCACGTAGATGTCTTTCCGGATTTCAAAGTAAAGGACGACGTGAGAAAGAAAAACAAAACATTGTTTCCATCAGTGGTCCAAGAATTATTTAGTGCTGAACTAAGTACTTCCTAGACTATTTGCATGAATAATATAAAGTACTTTTACTGCGTACTTTTCGAGTAATATTCAAAATCCTTAAATAATGATATTGAAAACTTTATAATTTAGTTTATTTTAGACTACTAAATAATTAATTCATGCCGATATTTATTGTACAATTAATTAAATGTTTTGTTTCTATTTTACTTGTGGTTTGAGTGCCGGCCGGGATCATTTAGTGCATCCTCTTTCCTGCAATGTCTTTATCTGTTTTGTCAAAAGAGGCTAAAATAAAAATATAACAAATATTAATAGATCCAACTCTGATAAACAATTGTTAATAGATACATTCTTATTGATATATCATTTCTCTGGTCCTTATTAGTTATTATTCAAATACTAACGGAACATAATCAAGTTACATCACTTTAATATTGTAATCAGGTGAGTTCAGGTAATTTGGACACCTCAGTTCAAGTGTTATTGATTTCTGTTCTGTACTTTTACCATAAAACTAGTGAAATTAAATGTGAAGGATGACTTCATGGGGGTGATGTCACAGAATGGGGTGGGGCACGTGTACATATTAGAATGTCTTTCTTACCTTTTTATTATATTGTTTATTTTGTACTATTGTTATTGTGTATTGTTCAATTGAACTGTAGTTAGGCTGCTGTGATACGTGCCAGAAGTTCAGCAGAATCTGAGGCAACAGGTGGAACTTCCTTAGTCTCCTCAGGAAGAAGATACGCTGGTGAGCCTTCTTGATCAGGGTGGAAGTGTTGAGTGTCCAAGAGAGGTCCGCGGAGATGTGGACACCCAGAAACTTGAAGCTGGTGACACGCTCAACCACTGTTCTGTTGATATGGATGGGGGTGTGTGTGTGCCATCATTTGACTTTCTGTCGTCCACAAGAAGCTCATGGTCTTCTTGGTGTTGAGAGCCAAGTTGTTGTTGGCACACCACACTGTTAGGTGCTGGACCTCCTCCCTGTAGTCCGACTCATCGTTGTTGCTGATGAGACCAATCACCGTAGTGTCGTTTGCGAAAGTAGTAAAGGAGGGGGCTCAGTGGAGGTGTGGTGATCTAACCTAACAGATGTGCAGAATCCAGTTGCAGAGGGAGGTATTGATGCTGAGGTCACTGATTTTGGTGATCAATTTGGAGGGGATGATGGTGTTGAATGCTGAACTGAAGTCGATGAACAGCATTCTCACATAGAGATGGCATCTTCTGTACTACTGTTCTGGCGGTGAATTGGTAGCGGTCCAGTGTGGGTGGTGACCTGGTTTTGAGGTGAGCCAGGACCAGCCTCTCGAAGCACTTTGTGATGATGGGAGTGAGCGCAACTGGGCCAAAGTCATTAAGGCTCGCTGCAGTGGAGTGTTTTGGCACCGGCGCGATGGAGGTGGTTTTGAAGCATGTGGGGACAGCTGCTTGGGCTAGTGACAGGTTGAATATGTCAGTCCAGACCTCGTTCAGCTGCACAGCACAGGCCCTGAGGACTCGTCCGGGGACACCATCAGGACCAGTAGCCTTTCGCACATTAACCATGCTTTGTGCTGCATGTACGTCAGTGGGAGAGAGTATGAGCGGCTGGTTGTCTGCAGGGAGCACAGCCTTGATGGCCACCTCCTTGTTGTCTGTGTCAAAGCGGCCATAGAAGCAGTTGAGCTCATCAGGTAAGGAGGCATCGCTGGATGGAGTGGAGGTGGTGATAGCCTGTGATGGCCTGGATGTCTTGCCACATGCATCGGTGGTCAGAGTTGCTCTTGAAGTGCTCCTCGATCCTTAGCTTGTGGCTGTACTTGGCCTTTTTGATGCCCTTCTTCAGGTTAGCCCTGGATGAGCTATAGGCCCAAGCTTCGCCTGATCTGAAGGCAGTGTCACGTGCTTTCAGCAGGAGTCGAACCTCTTTGTTCTCTCCTCTCCTTGTTTTATGAGGTTTATCTGAGAAATTCAAACTGTTCATCTGTTCATCCAAATCTAACTTGGTGGAAAAGGCTCTGCTGTTTGAGGGGTCTCCAAACAAACATGGGGCAATGGAGTAACCACCAACTAGCTAATTGTTGTTGTCAAAACTGTAATTTATTAATATTATTCTTACATATTGCACCTAATGAAGATTGTGTATAAGAGCCCAGGCTCAGTGAGCTTGACAAAGAGAGAGATCAGACAAAATGTAAATTGATTTTAAGAATAAAGACAGAACCAGATAGTTCAACCCACCTGCTGGATGCAGGTGGGTTGAATGAGATCCTTAAGGCTGTCTGGTCCATGTCTATTTTAGGACCAATTTGCTAATGGTGAAAACATAACTGAAACTACATTGTACTCAGCTCAGGTGCAAGGACATTGGACACAGCATTGGAGGTGGAGCCCTGTTCATTACTTGGGCAACCAGCTGGTTCAACCCAACCAGCTGGTTCAACCAGCACCACACAAATCTGTGTGCCACACCTGACAAAAGCAAGGACAGACACTGACTGTCTCAACAGGATTTCTCGCTGAAATTTTAATGAAGCTATATAAAAATGACATTATATTTTCCTACAGACAAGGGAACAGTTCGGACTACAAATGTGGATACTACGATTCTCCCAAGTGTCTGGGAGAAGGTGTGGATACTACGATACCTCAGTTCAACACCTCAGGACTTGACTGTACTCAGCTGTGGAGGTTTTGATAAATGTAGGATCATACAATTGGGATCTCATTTTTTTTTGTTTTTTTTATATTTTTTTGGACTTTTTATGGCTTTATTGGCAGAACACCTGACAGGAAACAGGGAGAGAGACACGCAGAAAAAGGGACCCAGAGCGGGAATCAAACCCCGGATCGCTGCAGAGCCTCGGCACACGGGGCGCGTGCCCTACCCGCTGAGCGCGTGCCCTACCCGCTGAGCGCGTGCCCTACCCGCTGAGCGCGTGCCCTACCCGCTGAGCGCGTGCCCTACCCACTGAGCGCGTGCCCTACCCACTGAGCTAAACGGCGCCAGGTGAGCTGAACTTGTTAACTGATGGAAGTGAGATGGTTTTTTTAATGAGAGGTGCTTTTTTCCCCATTACAGTACAGTCAGTTTTTTATTCAAATGCATGAACAAAGTTTCTAAAGAATCTGAACTTACATTTATTTGAAATTAAATTCAGGATAAACATGGACAAATAGAATATGGTTCAGAGAGTGTCACGTGACGTGTTGGCCTAATGTCACGTGTTGGCGTGACGCCACTCGAACGCGACTTCACCAGAAAAAAAATACATAGCCGTTCCGCCGTTTTGAATCCTGGCCAGCAGCCACAGATGCGGAGATTTGCCGATTTTATCATCACCAGTAATATGGTAGGTGGTGTCATCAAATTATTTGAAAACAATTTTACTACTTCGTTTGTCTTTACTTCGGACAGCTAATTTTGTCAGCCACGTTGTGCCAGCTACTGTTAGCATTTAGCATCCTCTCTCCCTGTCAGGTTTGCTCTCTACGGTAGAGAGCACGAGGCCGACGACCGGGAAAGAGCATGAAGCTAACCGTACAGGGAAAGAGGATGCTAAATGCTAACGGTAGAGACTCTACCTATCCTGTAAGCTTCATGCTCTCTACGATTATTGAGTCTGGCACACTTCAAGAAGATAATGTTGACGTTAAACAACAATGTTAACACTGTCCTGCTGTTTCACACTCCAACCTTTTTAGTTAGTAATGCCTGATAACTGAGAAAAGTCCATTAAACTATGTTAAAGCCTTGTAACTGGATGATTAAAGTTCAGTCAAAACTGTTTTTTTGTTTGTTCCCCAGGATGAGACCCACCAGCCCGAAAGTGCCCCACTTGTAAGGTAATTTCAGCGTTGGAGTTCGTACTTCACAGTGTAGCCATGTGCTCCACACTACTCATAGATAACCCAAGAAGCATAACATTATTAGCACAATACAATGTATTACAGTTATTTGCAATTTTTATTTAGTGTACTTTGCTGGTGTTTATATGTCTGCCTGTCTGTGGACAGACTTTGTTAGTGTATTAATGTCACAGCTTTGCAAGATTAAGACACAAAACTGAATGAAGGCAGAGTTGTAATTACTGTAATTAGATTAAATGATTTTATCTCTAGTCAAGTTAGTTATTGTTAGTTGGTTAGTATTTCAGTTACGGTAAAGTCAAGCCATTTTGGCTTCATGCTCCACTAAGCAGCTTTCATAGGAATTAACAAGGTTCCACCTCCAACGCTGTGTCCAGGTTTATGTATTGCCCCTTCGCCTGAGCTGACTGACGAACTACATTACCTGAGTACAATGTGGTTTCTCAGTCTGTCATGTTATTATCAATAGCAAATCGGTCCTAAGATAGACAGCCTTAAGCAACAGATAACTTTAGACGTCTGCCTAAACTCCAAGTCTTAGTTTGATCTTAGTCAATGTTAAAGTTACAGTATCTTTGTAAAAGTTGACCGTAGTAGACAGGTGCAAAGAATTAAATGAATGTGACCGACGACAGACCACCTGTGATGGGACCCCACCAGCTGTGACATCGTCTGCATGTTCATCATCCAGCTCATGACTTCTCAGTAGTAATCAGCACTCATGGGTCAGACCGCACCAATCTTTGAAGTCAGCATTCATTGTGATTTCAGCTACACACCAGTACAGGTTCATGACTGCAAACTGCTGATGCTGTAATGGTAACAACATCTGTCCACCAACAGGCAGAAAGACATATACACAGCTGGCAAAGTGTTTCAGCCTAAACTAATCATTCTTCAGTCCTCTTAACTGACTCTCTGTGCTTCTTTCTCTGTACTCTTTGTCTTCCAGAGTGACCGGGGCAGACAGCAATGACAGAGGACTTGGTCAACAGGCTCTCTATGTAATATTGTTACTAATATGCTGGGTGGTTGAGAAACTTGTGAGCAGTGCAGCTGATCATCTGATAAACCAGGTGGCTCCAGCTGTGGGGAGAAATGCAACTGGTGTTCTGATATTATTTGCGATCAAGGTCCTTGGATGGTTGATAACCAATTATCTGAGGCTCCTGATACTGGTAAGTACTTGACCAGACAAGTGTTTTTTTACAAAACGTGAGCATCAGGGTGGGTTCTCAGGCAGTTCATTGAGGGATCAAGGATCTGATGGGGACAGGTGTCATGGTAGCTCTCTCAGGACAGGCAGACGGTTAAAGGTTCACGATGTTGTTGTAAAAATAATATACACTGCCTGTAAAGTATTCACCCCATTGGATGTTTCCCCTTTTATTGATTTTGTGTTCCTGACCCCAGGAGAGAAACCACCGGCCTGGAGAAGTGGCACTATTCTTCACCAGGTAATTTCAGTATTAGTTCATACTTCACAGTGTAGACATGTGCTCCACAGTACTCACACATAACCCCAAAAGCAACAATTTATTAGCACAATACAGTGTATTACAGTTGTTTGCAGTTTATTAATACATTACAATTTAGTGTACTTTGGTATTTTTGTAATTTGTTTTATCCCATTAAATGCCAAACTCAGTGTTATATCATTAACGCCAGGGCTCGGTTTTACAAAGAGAGTCCAGACTGGTCTGTGGTGTCAGAACAGTCTCAGCAGCCCCCGGCTGACCAGTGGCACCAAACTACACACATCAAGAAAACATGGCTGTGGCTTCTTAATAATGCTGTGCAGCAAGTAATGAGAAGGGAAAGCGTTCATTTGACTGACTAAGAGTAAGCAGGAGTACTGAACTGTGCCACAAGAAGAAATCACAGCAGCCCAGCTCTGCTACAGGTCTGCACTACGGTTTAATGCTAACAGTTTTGTCATCATTTGTTCATATGGAAAGGACATGGTAGCATTTTTTTTTTGGAGTACTTTGCTGGTGTTAATATGTCTGTCTGTTTCTCTCTGTTCGAGTTAGTTATTGTTAGTTGTTTATTAGGTTGGTATTATGGTAAAGTCAAGCCATTGTGCCTGAGCTGACTGAGAAACCACATTACCTGAGTACAAAAATAGACATGGACCAGACAGCCTTAATATAAGTAAAGGTTCATGATTGCATCTTGCAAAGTTGTGACGCTGTCATGGAGACAACATCTGTCCACCAACAGGCAGACAGACCAATAAACAGCTGGCAAAGTGTTTCAAAGTATAAGTTCCCTCTACAGAAGATGTCTACAGGACCACATTTCACCACGATCACACACACACTCAGACTCACAAGGCTGGACTCAAGATTGAATGTCTGCCCTCTGTTTTAACATTTCTGCCACAAACTGCAACAGAATGCCTTTAGAATACTTTTTTGCTTTTTGATACCTAAAAAATGTAAATTAAGAAACTGGTGCTGGTCTGATATTTTACATTTATTTTCATCTTTAGCTGTTGAAAACTAACATGGCCTCACTGAACACCGCCGTGGTGCCTATTTTTACATTTGGACAATTTCCTTGAAAGTTTTCATTTAAAATATGCCTGGATATTTTGTTATACACAGTATCTACCTAATATTTATGAATAAGAAACAATATTTCTGAATTCCATTGGCCCTCTCGCCATTACCAGATGTTTTATGTTTGATGTGTATATATAGAAATATATTCACATATTCACATTTTAGACACGACACTTTGTCTGATATTCCTCAACCTTTTCATCTTTTGGGGGGGATCAAATTTGCTTGTATTTCTCATTTTAATGTATATTTAACAATAATTGATTTTGTCCCATCCTGTTGACCGCTGTGAAATCAGTTATTGGAGTAATTCTTTGGATCAGTTGATACATCCTGTAGATTTGGCACAAAGATGTTGTTTCTCACTCATTTTATCATCCTAACTTTGATGCCTGATGAAGGTCCATGACAGATACAGTGTGTCTCTAATAGACTCAGTGCTGACAGTCTGCAGGTTATCAACACTTTCTATCCCATTTTTTAAAATTTCATCAGTGTTTTATTTTGGAGTATCATTTCCTCATCTATCATGTCATACTGAACTACCATGGATAATCATTCTTCAGTCCTCTTAACTGACTCCCTACTGTCTGTTTGTCAGAGTGAACGAGACCAACAGTGATGGCAGAAGACGTCTTCGACAGGCTCTCCATGTTTTAGGATCACTAATATGTTCATCTCTGGGTTGCTTGATCTGTAGGGTTCTATTGAACTGCGCAACTGGGGCTGTACTTAACTGGACGGCTGATGCTCTGGGAAGATTTGCAGCTCGGGCTCTGGGGAACTATGAAGTTGGGCCTCAGGTATCCTGGGTGGCCAGTATTCTACGCAACCTGATGATCGCGGCTCTGAGACACCTGGTCGTTGAGGCGGTGTGGACTTTGCAACTGAGGCTCTGAGACATCTGTAGCCTGGTATGTAGGTTGTATACATTGTCCTTACTTAAACAACTAGCACTACACCAACTACCAACAACATATGAGTTTATTTAAGAATCCACATAAATCTTAAGAAAGAAGGTAGCCAGATTTACACAATGATGATAAAATGTACCACAAACGAGTGAGTTCAAGATGTTTTTTTAAACAAACTGTGATTACCAACAACAGATTTTACACCCTGAAAGGGAAATATCAATAAAGAAGCTTTAAGTCAGTGACATCACAGCCTCAGTACAGTCTCTTTTATGACTGCAGGTGTACAGAGAATAGAATAGATAAATGAAGCTCTCGTTTCAAACATCCCATTTACACAAAAAGTATTATAAGATCACCTGATACATTTTCTTCCTGTTGAAACTGTTGTCACAACCCAACTCAACCCCTTTTTTTCCTTTCTCTCTTTTGAATACAGGAAATCTGGATCTTCTTGGCATCTATCATCGGAGAGAGATCATCCAGATGGCCCCTCTGGTTTAAACAGTTACATTTCTGTTTGTATTTCATCATGACCAGCTGGTTGCAAAATAAAGTTTATAAAAATAGTTCTATTGTGTAGTTTTGTTGAAGCTGTTTCAGAGGGCTGCTGTCTCAACAGCCTTTTGGAGGATGTTTGTTAAACTGCTGAACTCAGTTACACTGAGAGGTGCTAAATACTTTGTTAACTCTCACTGATAACAGCTGGTTACACAAAATATTGGAGACCCCCTCTGAAACCGATTAAATGTTCAATTCAATTCAATGACCCCCTAAAGTGATCCGAACATAATCCAGGTAAATTGCGGCGCCTAAACTAAACAAAACTATGACACACTACCGAGTACCAACAAGACCTGCTGCATTATCAAGAGACTGCACAGCATTGCCACTGTGAGTAGTCTAGGAAGTACTAAGTTCATAGTTATATGAATCTTAGACTAAGTATGGAAAATGCCTTTCTTATTCACTTTATGATTTTTCTGTCATGTGTCATAGTAGAATGAACATGACATGGAAGCTATTGGAAAAAACTGCAGAATTTACCCAATAAATACTGATATAAAATAAAAGAAAGACTCAAATTTAAATCGAAAGAGGTTTGTCTTATTTGTAGCGTTAAGTAATAAGATTCGGCATAATTTTGAAGTCACTGGGTCACATGACATGTCGTCGATTGGTAAAACTTCTGAATTTTCATAATAAATATTCATATGAAATAGTAGAAGCAGTAAAATCGATTAAAAAGAGGTGTGTCTTATCCTGTAGTACTGTCTCTGAGCCGTTTAGAGGTCCCCTCGATACCTGTCGAGCTCCTCACAGACAGCTTTTTTTCCGCTGGCATTTTCTCAGAGTAACGCTCAGTATTACTCTGATGAGCAGAGAGCAGTCATCTGTATCAGTGATCTGCCTGTTGATTGCTCGCTTTGCGTCTTTATCAGCAGTGAAACCTGTTGAGACGACTAAACGTATAAAATGATGGGACAATGTCGTGGAAATTCTCCTTGTGAGGTAGAGAGTTGCTAAGTCTCCGAAGAACTTCAGATTTCAGCGTAATGAATCAGATCTCGTTTATTCACGCAGCTTGGAGAAGAAGGCAAGAGCGTTCTTCTGCCAAACTCTAACATGATTTCTGTTTAAATACAGTCAGTGTGAGGAGGTTGCCTCCGGTTACAACAGTCATAAAACACAGTTTCTTTATAATAATTCTTTATTACTTATTTTTATTTTTATTTATAATGCTAACCATTTCACTGTGTATTGTATATATTTCCAGATTGTGTACTTAATTATTGTATTATTTTTTTTTGTATATTTAATTTAATTTCATTTTATTGTCTATTTTACTGTTTTATATATATACTTATCTTAGCACTTATTTCCACTTATGCTGTATTTCTATTTTACTTTGCACAGAGAATCTGAAACAAATACAATTTTCCCTTTGGGGATGAATACAGTATTCTGATTTTAATGCTGACGAGCTGTCTTAGCATCTGCTTTTTTCCAGTGACACTGGGTCATTAGCACTTGTATGATGCATTTGCATAGATAGAAGTAATGCGGACAAAGGGTTAACTATTTGACATCTGGGAGCAGTAGATCTTCCTGTAAAAGTCAAAGAAACATTCATTTCCTATAATGTGTGGGAAAATCATGACATACATTCAATGAAAGT
>CAEMYA010000711.1:29674-40392 GCA_903131615.1 Diplodus sargus | reverse complement strand
AAAAAGAGAAGTCAGGGAGGCGCATTAAAACTCTGGAGTGGTCACAAGAAGTCCAAAGTTGTAAAGGAGGACACATTTATTAACCTCGACAGAGAGCAAAAGGTAGGAATGAGACACTTCGTGCTTTCTACTATGACGACAACAGCCTAAACTTGTGTTGTTACCGTCAGAGAGAGAGAGGCCTTACGGTCTGTTAATCATGTAGAATCAACTGAAGATGGTCAGATAACAGACTACGTAAGCGCACAGGCGCACCACAGAATGTTTTCCAGACAGTATGAGCTTCAACGGTCCAAGTCACATCAGCGACATGATTACGCAATACCTCTAGTCAGTTTGTGCGTAACGCGTGCGTAAACCACCAACTAGACGGATCGCAACACTCACAAACTTTACAAGATGATAGCAGCTGTGTTAAGCTCTGAGAGGATTCAAGCTGGGCCCATCCCATTCGGTTTACATATCAGACGATGGAGAAGGAAACACGTTGCTAGCAGAAATATATAATGAGACGGGTTTTTTTCGGTTGAAATTATCTTTTGCTTTTATGATCGGCAGCCGAAGATAGCCGAAGCAGCAACACAACACAAACGTATTTCTATAAGCGGATAAGAATATGTCATGTATTATGTTTCACAACTGTGACAACATGCTGTTAGCTGTGGGATGGCCAGTTTCAGTTTAACTTTTGTTGATGCATGATTGTCAGTCTTTCTGGCACTTATGAAGATGAAGCCAGTTAACAGACAGTTGAAACTTGATTGCCTTAATAGCTCATTCATGACAAACGGCAGAAGCAAGGGAACAAATGGTTTCCTGCAAAAGTATATATTTTAAAAAGTATTCAAATTCAGAAAAACAGGACAACATGGTTTGCAAATTAATAACCATTAATGTCCACCTGGACTGCAGTTACTGGAAGGCAGGAGTCTGACTAATGGACTATATAAACTGGGAGCATGTGTACAGTTTGTGTAGTGAACTCTAATGAGTGGCATTTGTTGCGGGCATGCTTTATGTAGGTCAGCCAGTTCTAAGGCCCTGGTATTATACATGCATGGTTTGCCTGAATAACTTACTGGGATATTTCAAAGGAAAATAGTGACACCAGCATGTGTCCATGTCTGTCAGCAGTTAAAGTTAGCTCTGCTGTCCTCTGCAGGTGATGGCAGTGGCAGTCTCCAGGGATCTTACAGTTCAGGTGCTGGAGGATGTGAATGCTGCCAAGCTGACTGACAGACAGCAGGCTCTGCGCACTGCCATCCAGAGAGGAGAGCCCAAATGTCTAGGGGTAAGTCCAGAACTCCCCCCCCCATCTCTATTTCGCTCTGTGTGTGTGTGTGTGTGTGTGTGTGTGTGTGTGTGTGTGTGTGTGTGTGCTTATGTGTGTGTGTAGTTACATTACTGACACAGAAACTCAGATTTGTAGAGATGATGAGTGGATGTTTGGATGTAAGAAGAAGTCCAAAAATTCGATAGTTACACTTAAGCTTAGCACAAAGATGGGAAGCAGTGGTGACCCATACACCTCGAGGGTCTAAGTATGGAGGGGGTCACATGCTGTATAGATTGTATTAAGATTAAGATTAAGAATGGCTTTATTTATTTACCATTATCCCACAAATTCACTTGTTGCAACAGTACAGGAAAAAGAATCAGACAAATATCCATAAAATTAAATAGAAAATAAATAGGAAAACAAGATATTTCCTAAAAACAATAAGATATTAAGATAACAGACAAAGTGAGTGGAAAGTGATTGTTCAGGTGGTGCTTGAGTTAAACAGACTGGTGGCTGTGGGGATGAATGATCTACAGTAGCCCTCCTTCTTACACAGTGGGTGTAAGAGTCTGCTGCTGAAAGAGCTGCAAGGCTTCCACAGTCTGGCACAGGGGGTGAGAGGTGTTGTCCATGATTGACGTCAGCTTGGCTAACATTCTCCTCTCACCCAACACCTCAATGGTGAGTAAAGCTGTCTAGTCTAGTTAAGTGTAGTCTAGTCTAGTCTAGTCTTTTGTTCAGTCATTGTAAGGTCATCTGTTGTGTTTCCTGTTCCTGCTGTTGCTGTGATCAAGATTGAAAGTTCACTGTACATCCTGTCTGCCATCTCATGCATTTGGGTTATGTGGAACACATGGCTGTCCTCATAAAACATCTGCAAAGTGGATTTGTTTGAGCTGAATGTTTGAGCTTCGATGTGTAGAATGATGTATGTGCAGATTTTGACACTAGAAGGCTGTCCACACATTAATTACTATTTATTTTTTCTCTGAGCTCATTAAAAATCTGAGATTGATAACATCACCTTAGTTTAGAAGCCACCTGGTCCAACATACAGCATACAGATGTTCCATTCCACTGCAATGAAACTTAGAATGGACTTTACTGTCAAGTAAGAGATACATTGTGTCCAGTAGGTTCATGTGTAAGATAAAAAATATTTGCATTTTTAATTAAGCAGAGGGAGTTTTGAAGGATTTAATGTGGTAATACTCATTTTCTGCAAAAAAACATCCAAACCCACATCAGAAACACACAAGAGAATTATTGTATGCCTTCATCAGAACAGTTTCCTTTGTCTTAGAATGGATGAATTTACTAGAACTTTTAAAACATGCCAGTCAGAATTTGGTGTATTTTTTAAGTGTGAACTCAGGCAGAGCCTTGGGACATTTTGTTATTTGAATTCAAAAAGATGTACTTGGATGTTTTAGATTTTTTTAAAAGAGAGGTTATTAAATCATAACAGAGGACACTGAAGTAAACATGACAGAGAGACAGATAAATATATTACTAATTGCACATGAACAACAAAAGTAGCTTGGATACAACGTCGAGTACATCAGCTTTG
The DNA here is from genome assembly GCA_903131615.1 of Diplodus sargus. NCBI lineage: Eukaryota > Metazoa > Chordata > Actinopteri > Spariformes > Sparidae > Diplodus > Diplodus sargus. The sequence goes on along the minus strand of CAEMYA010000711.1, from coordinate 37,540 downwards.
TTGAGGAAGTACACCTGCAGAACGTCATGGTGCAATCACCTTGCTCCACCTCCAGGAAAAGAGATTAATGGTTGTTTGTGTGTGTGTGTGTGTGTATCAGGTGAGTCAGGTGATGCTGGGGTTGATGGTCATGTCCTACTCTATTCCCTTGCACTTCACTGAGGTCACTGAGGTGGTCAGGCTGGGAGTCCCCTGGTGGAGTGGGCTGACGGTAAGTCTGTGCTTTTGTGTGTGAGAGAGTCTCTTTCTACTGATATCATGTGCGCTGTTAACGGAAATAAACATTTTAATTGAAAGTCTTGAGCATATGTTCCTCTGTGCTGCTGACTTGCTGTGTCCTGGCTGTGTGTGCTCCCAGTTCATCACAGCTGGAGTGGTCGCCATCATCTTGGACAAAAACTGCACCATGAAGATTGTGAGTCTATAGAATACACATACACACATATGCAGCAAAATAATGTGTGTCAAACAAGTTTATGTTACTGACACGTTTTGTTCATCAAGATTATCTACACAGATGAACACCACTTTGTGGTTTTTGAAGCATGAATTACAGCTCTAGCAGTAATAGGCTAATGTTACACTATAAACATAAGACATCACGATCACATGACTTAAACATCACCACCACTGAGTGTCTTACTACACAATTTATATACAGGTTTTTCTATAAACTGATCAAGTTGTAAAGTTAGAGTTAAAACAGTTTGCAAGTTATGACTGACTAGTGATGAGACTCAGTGTTCGGAGTTCAATGTCCCCGACAGTAAGAGCTTTATAATTAAATACTGGGACATTTAATGATGTATTTTATGCCAAAGAACAAAATATGAAAAAGTTTTCAGCCTGTGGTAACAACATACCTTATTTCAGACATTCAATCAAAAAAACAATTAAAAAAACCTCCTGACTTTGTGACGGGGGAATCAGAAGTGCAAAAATGCTAACGGATTTCAGGATTACAGATTACACCACTCTATATGCACAAGTATACACTCTTTTACTGAGTCACAGCTGCATTTTTTTCATCCATTCCTCTTTCCCATTTTTTTTTATAGAAGTGCTACTCCATGAGTGACATTTTCCTGATGAGAAAACCTTAAAGCTACGTTTTTGGGTGACCTTAAAGATCAAGCTTCACTCTACTGCTTTACTCTGTTAAATAGAAAAAAAAGTGACATCTGCTTTAAGCAAACTGAAACTACTCTTAATGTATTGACCCATTGCAGCTGGTTGAGATCAATGGCTGAGATCAATGGTTGAGATCAGTGGTTCACACCACAAGCTAAGTGGTTGTCAGGAAAAAAAGGAAGCCAAATTGCAATATTCAATACACGCAAAGGTCTATCCAGAAAACTGAGCTGTGCCACTGCAACTGAATTCATGCTGCAGCTCATAATACTACATCTACTCTTCTGCCTCCTGTCAGAGATGAAATGTGTGTGTTTTTTTCAGCTGTGGGTGTGTTTGATAGTAAGCATGGTGTCCACTGGGCTGTCAGTGATTGCTGTGATCATCTACTCTGTGGACATGGACAAGAATCCTGAGGCGCCCTGCATCAAGACGCTGTATGACCAGTGTAACGAGGATCACTACGCCTCGGTTGGTATCAGCTTTATATCTTGTCACCTTGCTTCCATGACAGACAACATAGCTAAAAGCTTAAAAAATGTAAAATGTGTCTTGTGGGAGGTGTGAGTGTTGGTCCAGTGGAAATGTTGACCTAATGGTGGTGCTCCTTTGGCTGAATAGTAACAGTTCAGTCAGCGAGCAGGTGGTCTGGTGTTTTGTTGCTCTGTACTACAGCTTACTGGCTCTCTGACATCAATAATAATTAGGAAGAGAAATACTGATGCTCAGCTTTATTTTGAGGCTGTTTACATCCTCATCAGACCCTTTGACATTTATATTTACATTTATGGCATTTTGCAGACGCTTTTGTCCAAAGCAACTTACAATAGGAACATTTGTCACAAGAAAGAAGCCACAACATATCACCGTCAATAGAGTTGAGGTATCCGGATGGCAACACATTCTGATCTTTGATTTTACCTAGTTTAGATTGAACAATGACTGTTGTTTTTCCTTGTGTGAGTGAAGGAATGTAGACGGAGTGGGGCTCACAGCTCCAAGGGTCCCAGAGTTGTTTTTTAGCTACGGGTGTGTCAAAGGTTAGCAGATTTTAAAGCCAACATAAAGTACTAAACTGAGTTTGACCCTCACGCCAAATGGTGGGTGATGCCCTAACGTTTATGTTCCCGTAAAAGGACAGAGAGGTCATTTTTGGGAGAAGACCTACGGTTGACCGCAGCCAAGTTAGATGAGTTATGGGAGATGAGCAGGGAGACAGGTCAACTCCTCTTTTAGTCTATTGGATAATTTACCGAAGTGACCAATTAGAAGAAGTGGGTGTGTACTGAAGAAGGGACTCTAAAAACCCCCGCATTGGAAGAACATGGGTGGTGGCATTTGGTGGATCTCCTAAGATCGAAGGCTCGATAGGATTTCTGATAGGGTTGACGACGAAGCATTTTGGCATTGCTTTTGCCATAGATTTGAGAACACAAGAAAAGCGTCCGCTTCTGGATCAGATGCTGGCATGAGATGACAAATGGCAAATGAGTCTTGAGTCTTTTGCGGAAGATGGTGAGTGACTCTACTGTCCTGACACTGGTCGGGAGTTCATTCCACCACTGAGGCTCCAGAACAGAGAAGAGTCGTGACTTCGCTGTGTGACCTTTGTTTGCTCTCAGTGGTGGGGGTACCAGCTGACCCACTGATGTAGTGGAGTGTAGTGCTCGGCTGTGGCGTGTGGTCTAACCAGTGTTTGGAGGTAGACTAAAGCAGTTCCGTTGACTGCTTTGAAGGCCAGCACCATCGTCTTGAATCGGATGCGGGCCGCACCAGGAAGCCAGTGGAGGTCACGGAGTTGGAGGGTCACATGGGAAAAGGGGGTGGGCAGCGCACCTCGTTTTCAATTCGATTTAGTCGTGGAGGCTGATTGTCCAGCCAAGAACAAGTTGCAGTAGTCCAGGCAGGAGATGACCAGCGCTTGGAACAGGAGTTGCATTGATACTTGTATATATGATTGCTTTTATACATACTGCAGTCCCACAAGTGAGCAAGTAGAAAGCAAGTGAACCAGTTACAATTAACGTGAATATGGTAATCATATTGTTGTGCATATGAGGTCATTCAGACCTGACATCGGTCCCGAAGGATCCACTCACAAGTGCACAACTCCACCTTAAGCTCACATCTGACATTAAAATGCATAAGAGTGACCACTTGCGATCATAAGTCACTTCCTTACTCTTTATGCAAATAAACACGTATATCACTGGGACAAACAGACATGATGATTTTAACACAAAGAAAGAAGTTCATGTAGAACATTTGCTGAAAGGTCCAAACAATAAAGAATGAGTCAGAGACAGAGTTTCACAGAGTTTATAAAGTGTCTCCAACCCAACAACTCACTAAACTGACACGTTTGTTAAGGGAGTCTGGGGACTTTCTCCACGGGGACAAAGAAGTAGCCTATATTGTTACTGTTTAGTGTCTTTGTAAAATGTTACATGTTTAGCGCCAATAAAATGTTTCTTCTTTCATAAATGGAGTGTAAATGGCTAGATCAGTGTAAACAGTGTGTTCAAACAGTTGCTAAATGTTGGCAGGTAAGACTTTAGCACTTTAGACACAGAAGCAGACAGGCTGGTACAGACATGCTGCCACAAACTGACACTTTTTACAAGGAGACAAACAACTTCTAGTCTACTGGAAATTTCTTGGACCTATAGATTTCTTATACAATACATATCTTTGAAGGCCGTTTTCTCAAAATGAGTTTTTTCTCATACTCTGGGACAAAAATCTCCACTTCAGTAGCACTTATATACACCACACTTTCCAGTTTTATTCCTATCTATATTCTAAAGGTTTTGACAGAGGGATTTGTTCATATATCATTCATAGCCTGATTTGTATAACATTTAATACCTAAAAACAGGGCGCAAATTGTTTTTTTATGGCTGTTGACAGTATTTTCTGATTTGTGATCAGTGATAAAAAGAGATATCCAAAGTTCCCTCTGTAAAAACCTTTGGCTATAATATGTCAACAAAATGAAACAAGAATTTGAACCTGGCTTTATCCCATGTTTAGATTTATGTTATGAGAATGTATGCAAATTAGCACATATTCAATTTGATAATGCCTCATTTGCATATTTAGACATACCATTTCAGAAAACTCAAAATACAAAAAATAATTGTCTTAATGTAAGTAATCAACTGGGAAAGTTTCATGGCGATAAAAATGTCCCTATTCTTCACTTGTAGTGTCTCCCCTTAATTAGCTCATTATGCTAATTACTCAAATTGCCCAACATGCAACTTTTAGCAACCAAGCTTAATCTCATCTGCTAAACCTATAGATGACATTTTAATAATAAAAATTCATAGGAAATCTTAAAAAAAAAAGGCACCAATGATTTAGAATTGGTCGTAGCTCCTTCACAGTTTGTTAAGATTCTTCTCAGGCAATAGATCTCAAAATTGAGTGATTTGTTAGGGGAGTCTGATGATATTGTGGTTACTAGTTCAATGGTAAGGTCAGCTGAAACCACAAACCAGGGGGTGGGGGGGCACAAAAAAAACATTTGCACCAGGGCCTATCACCATGATGTTACGCTACTGCGTGAACCACATGGAAAGCAGACAGTATGTAATCCATTCTGCCATCTTTTGCCTGTTCTTCTTCTTCTTCTTTCACAGATCTTTCAACATCAGTTGAGTATGCAGTCCAGGACATATGTGCCACATTGGAGGGTTGTGATTGGATGTTTACACCTGTATTTAGAGTTGTCCACCTGTGACAGTATCAGTCAGGATACACAGGGATGCCAGGTCTGAACAGGGCCATTTTTTCTGTGCCTGTTTTTATCTCAGTCATTTGTGATACAGATACTGAACTAAATGATTCCTGAACATGGTTGTTTATAGGACAGTTTTGGTTTGCATCTCCTACAGTTTCCATGACATGTTGGCGTATTTATTTCGTAACATACTTTCAAAAAGTGACCTTACCTCTCATCTAGCAGTAAATAATCACTACCAGGCACAGAGTGACACGTGGCCATGTTTATTTGTACTTTAGAACATAAGCTTGGCAAAACAATAGAAAGTGAGTTTTACTGGCCTGTACTGATTATTGCTGCTCCCTCTCCTCATTCACTCTCTAGCTTACTTGAGCACTGCTAATGTCTCAAACCCCTTTCACATATGCACTGTTACTGTGGATTTATCCAGCAATGGTGAACAATGGTCAAGACTTGACCATTCCAGCTCCCTAGTCCTCAGTCTGGTTGAGTCACAAGTGTGACAAGAGCAGACAATTGTTCGGAGTGAATTCACAGAGAGCGAGTGGGTGTGTCAGCGATGTGTATAAGTGAAAGGAGCTAGGACGAAGATTTTTTTTATTTTTTAAAATAGCAAATCCTGCATAGTGTATATTTGTGGAGGTGAAACGCTTGTGAAGAAGTTTGAAGCTGAAGTAGAAAATGAACTGGGCTGGGCCTGGTGTGCCTGTCAGTCAAACGTAGCAACTCAGGATGGTCTGAGCAAAACTGTGTGGAGGGTGTGGTGGAGTGCCAAGATGGCTTTATCTGTCGGTGAAATAAAATGAACCTCACTGCACGCCACTGTGACACACATTTACATGGAACTGGGAAGTGATTGAGTCATTAGAATGTGCCTGCTATCATACCTAATGTACGTGTTAACGCAAGTGCTGTATGTGCTGTCTTTTACAACAGAGGGTGAGCAGAGGAGTAAAGTCATCCCTCCTTCTCTTCACTCTGGCCCAGACAGTCATCTCTGCCGTTCTCTGCTTCCTTCTCTTCAAACAGAGACGCAGCTTCGGACAATACTCTGTAAGACTCCAACACTTAATATTGAGTAGCAAAGACATGGATTGCACATTGCACTGCACATGCTTATGTAAAACAAACAGTGCTGATCAAACACTGTGGTCAATATTTGATTTGGTAGAAGTTTCTGTCTGTATTTAGTTGGTCAACATGTTGTTTTCCTTCATATGTTTACATGGTGTGACATGACAAATATTCCTTCTGTGTTGTGGAAGAATTTTCTATAAGTATCTAACCCTGATTCAGTCTGTCTTAATGAGCCTTCCTGTCCTGGGCTATGTACATTCTGGTATGGATGTTTTCTATCACTTGTCTGTAAAAATGTTGTTTTACCTGAATGGAGATGTGTGGTACCATGACAGGTTCTCTGTGATGGAAGCTGCAATTAGTACCAGTTTGGTAATGCTCAATTCATACATGAAACATGCCAAAGGATTTATGTAACTGCCTTAAGGCCATTACTTTGGTGGTTTAGCCTCAGTTACCTTGAAAAAGTAATCTGATCAATGATTACTTCTTTAAAAAGTATAGCCCGCACAGAGTGTACAACAAACCATATTCTCACCTTTAGCTGACACAAACTCAAAATAATGACTGTATTTCCAGCTAGAAAACGCGCATCTCTCTCCTCCCTCCATTGTTGTTTGTGTCGCTGCGTGGTGTAACACATGTGTAACGCCCGCCAATGTAATAATGTCCACAAGCGTAATAAAAATCTGCAGCATTTAATGTAACAAACCCACAAATGTAGTACTTTTTCCACAAACGTAATAGCCGCTGCCTACTGCAAACGTAACACGCAATTTCCCACAAATGTAATAACTATTACGTTCATTGTAAATTTACAGTAAATTACTGGCTACTAGTTGCATTACTTTCACAGTAATTTTACAGTAATTTATTGTGAATATTTCACAGTAATGTACTGTACATGTTTCACAATAATGTACTGTAAACATTTCACAGTAAAATACAATGTATCTACAGCTGTATACTGTAACTTCACAGTTGCCATGCCCATGGAATTACTGTAATATAGCAGTATTTAGCTGTGGAATTACAGTATCTTGCTGTATGTAAATTAAAGTAATTGCCTGTATTTTTTTAATTTTTACTGTAAAAGTAATGCAACCAGTAGCCAGTAACTTACTGTAAATTTACAATTTAAAAAATACTGTAACATATTGCAAATTTGACTTGTTACCTGTGATTTTACAACACAAACATGCTTTGGATTTGCTAAATTAAAGGTTAAAACAAGAACAAAGAAAACAAAGACAATACTCATTTTAATTTTTTTATAATTATAAAATCAATTTATAATATCAAATTCAACAATTTACTAGAGCTGTCTCAAAACATAACTTAACATAAACATGAACATGAATTTTCATTTCTAAAGAGCAGATTCAGCTATTAAGTGCTGATATATTCATTCCCTGTCTAATGTCTATATTGATACCAGTATTGATGTGTTACATGGCTAGGGTAGTTATGTAATCAGGCTACAGCTCAAAATCATACTTTGATATCACTAACTGAATCCTTGAATCAGTCACTCAATATTAAATCGAATCAATATCAAATTGTGATTAATCAATAGCAGGAAATTGGTTACCATACACAACCCACACGTCAATTTTCAACTTTAAACATACAATATAAACAATGCAGTATAAACAATTTACAACTTATGAACATAATATGAACATACTTAAGTCAACTACGTAACAATTTCATATTTACATTGACCACTGGAAGTCAACAAGCTTCCTTTGGAGCGTGCTCATGTGTCGACCTATGCCTCCACACTTCTTCTTTGAATTTGAGCCCATCTCAGGGTTAATGCCCAAGAAGCAACTGTAAACAATAAAGCAAAGACAACTTTCAGTTTTACAGATTTAATATTGCATTGTTTATCCAAGGCACAGTGGTGC
>CAEMYA010000711.1:4097-29180 GCA_903131615.1 Diplodus sargus | reverse complement strand
GTCCAGATGTAGTGACTTTTTTGTTCATTTTTAAAATAACCACATACAGCTCGAAATATCAATATAAAATCCAGATATCAACAGTACCTTGGAAAATCAAGCAGGGGGTGCTTGGTAACGTCACTGCACATCAGACATCAACTGATCCAAATGTCATTTGCCAGTTTGATGAGACATTCATTGGTGGATCAAAGTACAATATCAAAAAGATCTGATTTTCTCAGATTATTTACACAGTTTTATGTGCTATTTTTACCTCAACAGCCTGCTCCACAGGTCACTGTCCTTGTTGTTTAAACTGCCTCTGCAAAAGAATGGAGAGCAATTAGTGACAGATCATATACTTTAAGCTGGAAGAGTTTAGTAGTCAGTCAAACACTCATGCATATCCCTCCCATCAGTATGACCACCAAATGAAAGCACATGACTTGAGCTTTCCAAAAATATAGGTTGCCTCTCTGTGAGGCAAAGCTTCGGCTTTGTAATGACTTAGCTGCTGCAGCTGGAGGCTAACGTTAGCTTACTTTAGCTTTGACCTTCGCTATTTAGCGGCGAAAACACCGCATATTCTCGGTCAAATAACTCACACACTATGCCTCATAACGACGTGTGGAGACGAGTAGATGAAAACACACGATCTGAGCTTTCGAAAGATATAAGCTACCTCTCTGTGAGGCAAAGCTTCGTGGAGAAAAACGGCTTTGTAATGACTTAGTTGCTGCAGCCAGAGGCTAACGTTAGCTTACTTTTACTTTGACTTTTGCTAATTTTGCTAATATAAGTTACTTCTCTGTGGCAAAGCTTTGCGGGGAAAAACGGCTTTGAAATGGCTTAACGGCCAAAAAAGTGGAGCATAAAGAGAGTTACCTTGATCCAAAAGAGTGTTCATTTAATAACATTAACTCTCACAACGAATAGAAGTTGTGACAAGCTGTCTAAAATGTAATGATGTTAACCTTACCTTGGAGCTCTTCTATCGGTATGTGCGGGTCGTAACATTATCCACCATGGATGTATAAAGAGAACGGTATCCTATCCACCGGTATCCACCTGTCGTCTCTTCCTTGTCCCACAATGCAGTGCGGTTTAAACGCGATTCAAATTTTACAGTAATTTGTTGTGTTATCAAAGAGGATGGTTTGACTACAGTATTCTACTGTGAAATATTACAATACAATGTTGTTAAATCCTGGTATCAGTTTTTTTTCACCGTAATTTACTTGATTTCACAGAAAATTCTAAATTACAGTATTATATTGTGATTATTACAGTTAAAGCCTGTAAAGTGATAATATGGTAAATTATTGTAAAATATCACAGTAAAATATTGTTAAATTCTGGTAACATTTTACAGTGTATAATCTCTCATGTAAATACCCAATTGAGTGATGAATGCATTAATTGTGTCATGATATTTTTTTTAAAAACAAAATAACACCAACATGTACATCTTAACAGGTTAAATTATACATTTATCAATATTCATATCATCGCACACAGTAAACCGTAATTTTTGCATATTTACACAAGATTTTAATAGAGAAAAGTCAGAACAAGAAAATTAACAATTAAAAGTAACTTATTTGATTATGAAACATTTTATTTTAACACTTAATTATATTAAGAAAAATTGATAATAACCAAAAAAAGCTGGAAACGAGCTGATCTTTAAACAAAAACAAAGAGCCGTTTTGATCACTGGTCACAGTCTCCACAGATTACCTTCGCTCTCCTCGCACAGTTACCACACACGTGCTTGTGGCATTTCAAGTGTCCATCGTCTGGTTGTGTTTGCAGCTCTTTTCGGACCAGCACTGCCTCCGTGTCTGTGTCTGCTGCTGCTGAGGTGGTTGCTTCCGCTGCTGCCCACCTTGTGCCGACTGCCGTGGCCCCTTTCCCCTCCATGTATTCTGCCAGCTCCTCTGCCAGCTGCTGCAGGACTTTCCTCCGGGCTCTCCTGCTGCTGGTGCTCCTTGAATAAGATGTGGGCATTGATCCCAGCAGGTCAAGGATGTTATAGAAGATCGTCACTGGCCATCTACGCGTACCGCCTTTGACGGAGTACACACTCGCCATCTGGTCCGGCTGCTGTTTCACGGAGGGGGAACTCCCGTTTTTGTTTACCCATGGTGCCAACCAGGCGATATAATACAACTATATAATAATTCACTTACAGGTAAATTCACAAAGAAACACCAAAATTGTAACAATGAAACCCCACGAAATGATGTGCAGTCAATATGACCGCTTATGGCCGAAATAGGTCAAGCATATATTTTCTTTTCCTTTTGTGTAATTTACATAAAAACTATTCCAAATAAGAAATAAGACACGTTCAGGAAATGCCATATAACAGCAGTATTTTTTCATTCAACAAAGTTAGTGAGCATATAAATTTGAAAACGGTCTAAATGACTGTCTTAGTGCCAGTGCTAGCAAGCCTTCATTTGGACTCTTCACTGCTGCTAATTATTAGGAAACCTCAAGTGTGCGCCTCTGATCCGTTGTGTGATAGGGGAGTGGAGAGTCAGCAGCTGGATTTTGCACAGATGGTCAGTAGTATTAGTAGGTGTATAGGCAAACAAACAACAACCACAATGACCAGGGAAGGAAAGGAAGGTTATTACAATAAAGATTTTGACGTCCCCACAAACGTAATAATTATTACATTTGTGGGAAATCGCGTGTTACATTTGTAGTAGGTAGCGGCTTTTACGTTTGTGGAAAATGTATTACACTTGTGGGTTTATTACATTCAATGCTGCAGATTTGTATTACGCTTGTGGTTTATTACATTGGCGGGCATTACACACCTGAGATGTCCTCGTGCTGAAAAGGTGACTAGTCGCACACGTGACATCACCCCCCCTCCCCGAGACGCAAGAAGAAAGCAAAAATATATATTTTTACTAAGGAAAATTATATAAATAATATTAACGCACAATGACTTCAATAATTTAATTTTAATCTGATCTATTCTAAATGCATTAGATTGCTCGTTAATGAAGAAAGTGGTCAGATTAGAGTAAGGCATTGCCGTCATCACTGCCCGCAGATGGGGTCCTCATAGTCATATTTTGACCACACATATAGCTAGTTTTCCCTCACTATAGGCCTACCGAGTAACGTTTACGTTAAAGATATAATAGCCTGTAATTAGACCTGTGCTGTGTGCATAGGCTATTAAAGCAGCTAGAACATTCCCTATTATAATTTCTTGGCTTCATTGTCTATCTGCATCAGGTCTACAGGATGCTTTGTTGGGTATTAAGAGAAAAACATCGTCATTTAACAGATACTACACACCCAGACTACGCCCACGACCCCAATTCCGATTTGATTGACCACAGCGGGCAACATTAGAAATTAAAAATAGAATAATTAACACATGCACCTACCCGGTGTCAAGGTGACTATATAGAGGTTGAATTCACGGCGGGACTGCTGAATCTGTGCAAGCAAGCTATCCCTGCTCATCCTCAGGGGCTGGGGGAGATGATGTCTCACTCTCCACGTCTTCTTGTTCTGGCTTCGACTTTTTTTTCCCAAACCTCCTTATATCCACAATAACTAACAACTATAAACACTGCAATGGTACTAAACAGTAGGTTATATAATAATAATATAATAGACGGGCTCTGGTAATATCAGTGACGCATAGAGGGGGAAAGAATAACACTGATGTTGAATTTGCAACAAATTATTCTGACTCTGCCCATATATGAGCATATGCCACAAGGAAAGTCAGGTCAGCTTCTGCGCAATTGGCTCTGGTGTGCTGAGTGTTGCATTTGTGGCTGCTGGCGTTCCATATGCAACCACATAAAAACCTATGGGGCTATTTTCATCATAAGACAATTGTATTTTATTTTTTTTATTAATTTTTTTAATCCACAGAGATCCGGGGCTATTCCCAAACCATCCAGGGCAATAGCCCGAATGCCCAGGTCTAACGATGTGCCTGGCTGGGAGTATGGCCTTATTGCAATTATGCTGTATATTTCGATATTATGAAATCTTCTCAAAAGCACTTCAGAGATGTAAGGACTTGGTGACAAAATCAAACGTCTGAATAATTCTTTACCAAAAAAGGCCTTAATTTGATATTTATGTTGCAACAGTACTGTTGGGATGACTATGGTATTGGTTTAACAGAATACTAACTAACACTATAAGATTTCTGATCAATAATCATTAGTAATGAGGATATAATGACTGAGTGGGTAAAGACAAGTATAAGAACAGGTAGTAACCAGTCTGAAAATTTCATCACTTTACTCAGTAGGTGATTTGGTAATTTTTAACAGGGGGGGTGGCCCAATGGGAGCACCACTGGCCCCAACACACCTATGTACATCTCCCGAAGGACTTCCTTCTCTCCCCACTACACTTATCTTTGTATAACTGAATTAAAGTAATGAGTAAATACACCTTTAAATTGTATGCAGTGGACTGAATTTATTCAGGTTTTCTTATGTTTCTCATAATAAACTTCAAGCAGGGTTATTTTAAATTGCATGACCCCTTGGAACTTTTTACGACCTAAATTCCTTGAAGGACACACAATGAACATTGTGCAAAATAGTAGAGCCCGACTGACTTATTTGTTGTCCGATTTTATTGGCCAATATTAGCCTATCACAGATATATCAGTATCAGCATATTGTCCGATATGAAGACCTTATATTTAAAAACTACAAATACAGAAGGGAGAAAGTGACTCCAGCAGAGTGTGTTTTATCAGGGGATAAAACATTTGATGTCAGGAAATGTAACAGCTATCTCACTAATGGTTAAACTATAAACCAGCACAAAAATGACAAGTACCAACACAACATAAGTCACCATGCTCTGAACAGACACCCCGAAAACACTTGCAAAAAGGAACATTTAGTTTTAGAACATAAATAGCTGACTATAATGACTGCACATATTAAACTGTCAGAAAAAACAAGTCTCTGAAAAAACATTTCAAACAACATTACTGAAAATAAACATGTGCATCTGCTACAAATCCTGTAATTAATTAGATTAATTTTTTTTAATTGCCTGACAGCCCTAATTTTGAAAATTGACCAGATGCTCTATGCCTTTCCTGTGACTTCCTGTTAGTGCAATCTGCTCTGTTTAGCTTGTTACAGCTTTCGTCAAAACTAAACCGGGCAGCCGACTCGCAAAGCAGCCGAGCCCGTCTTGTCACCCCACTACGTCGGAGCTGATCCTGGTCGCTTTTGATTTGTAACACACTATCTGCTACTAGGGAATGGAGACTGACGTCAGGCTAACAAGGGGGATGCTTTTTGGTCATTTTGCTAACAAGGGGGACGCCATCCCCTCTCATCCCCCCCTCAAATCGCCTACTGACTTTACTGTTATGCAGCCTTTGAAACCAGGAAAAGACAACACTTGTGAAATTACATGATAAAACTATATCCAAAATCTAAGACAATATATAGTCTCACATCACAATAGCAAGATATATCATGTATATTGTCCAGCCTAGAGTCCTCAAGAGAGAGAGTGGCGACAACGGAAGTTCAAAACGCTGGCGGATCACGTGGTCCATGTAGCCTCCAAAAGTTCCCGGAAGTGCTTAGCGGGCAATAGAGAACACTAGGAAAACCACGATAATCGGTAAATAATGGTCAGTAAATGATTTGCTTTACACCTTTAAAGCAAGACATTCGTAATATTTTCTGTTGTTTTTTATTTACTTTATGACTTGAGTGAGGCAGACTAACAGTCTAACATACAAGTCTGAACTCACAGCAGCATTATAACCTTTCTCTAATCGGAAATCCATGGCAAATGAATTAAATTTTGATTTGAATTCATTCCAAGTAAATGGAATTCCATGATGTTAACTATTTTTACTTAGCAATATGTACTTGTGTTAATTGCTTTGAACTCTGTTAACTTTACTAAACCTGTACAGTCACTGACAGCAATAAAATCGTAAGTTTTTTTTTTTTTTTTTTTCAAAATTTCAGACGTGAGTGAGGCACACTAACAGGTGACTAACAATGATTTGCCAATTGACTGCAGAAAAAATCTGGACTCAGAACAGCATGATGATGATAATATATCAGATGATGATAACTGTGTTCTAATAGGAAATCCATGACAAATAAATTGAATTCATTGCAAATGGAATTCTATCACTATTTGTTAACTATTCTTACTTAACCCAAACTTACTCTACTCATTGATGCATAATAAATCACACAGTCTTGTTTTTCCCAATGCACTTACCACAATGAATTACTTAAAAACAGTATCTAAAGAAGTCAAACAGATCAACATGTCAAGCTGTTTGTGTCATTTTCGATATGTTGTCCTTGAATACAGTCTTCATCGTGGTAGACTGTGCTGCATGGGGATGCTCAAATCACTCGAAGAAATTAATGTAGCATGGGTGGCTAAAGTCAGAAGTAGCAATTTAACCACCTTCAAAGATTTAAACAACAAAAAAATATGTGGGCTAATCATATTCAAACAATGCATTTGCACTTCCGCACACTTTCAAATACCACACCACTGGGAAGTTTAGGCTTTTTTAAATTAAAAACACAGAACAGGAAAAACAATGCGAAGGACAAAGACTGGTTCCTCCCTCATGGAGCTTCCAAACGCAGTGGGTGTGTTGGAGAAGGAAGCTCTGCCACTCTCCAGCAGGCTTTCATCATGCTGTGGAGTAAAAGAAAAGATCATCAGGAGATTTATTAGGTTGAAGTTGCGGATTGAAGCGAAAAAAAAAAAAAAATAGGAAAAAACAACATTTAAAAGATGGCCATCTCGGAAGCAAGAGCCAAACCAAAAAAGTGAAAAAGAACATTGGCCTAGGTTCAACATCAAGCAACCCCAGAACAGCTGACAGTGTTTCAGGACAAAGCCAGCATCACTGTTCCAACAACTACCAGAACCCGGCTACCAAGTGTCTGCGGTGCATTATATTCATCAGTGTTCCTGATATTTTGCCCTCTCCATTAAAATACTTGAAGGCAAAATACAAGCAACAATTGTTGAGATAATGCAGTCCAGCACAACACCACCACCCACTCTGACCTCAATAAATAACATAAAGTAGAATGAACATCCTGATCCTTTCTGATAATGTCAACAAAAACTGAACATGTATAAGATTTAAAAAAGCAGAATTTATGGCACAGCCTTTGTACTGCACTGCATGATGTTGCACAGGTGTATCAAATAATGTGACTAATAGCAATAGTTATGTTTAGTATGATTACTTTAATAATATTGCAAGGTGATACCCATCTGATCATATGATTTATTATGCCTGACCCACCTTACTATGTTTTCAGTCTCACTGTAGTCCACTCAGTACTCCTGGCCTGCAGCATCACTGATGCTCCACAACACAGTGCTCCTACTGTAGGTTCCCTTCAAACCAGCTTGAAACTGCTTTCAGTCTGACTATTGTCTACTCAGCACTCCTGGCCTGCAGCATGCAAGATAAAGTTGTGAAAAATCAAATAAATCAATAAATATCAAATAAAAACTGACAGCCCTAATATAGTAGGCTATTGTATAAGTGTACGGGCTGCAATATTTCACAAAATAGCTCTCTTAAGCTAGAAACATACTGACGATGCTATTAAGTCAGTGCAATGCGATGGTGAGAGACATTATGAGTTAAGTTCATAATCAATGTCTATCATAAGCTCCACCCATCATTTCGCAGCCTCAATGATGTTAAATTGATATTTAACTACAATAGCACTCCCTACACATTAACCTCGCTGCTAGTATAAATTGACAGCGTTGGATTAAGTTGTATTTAGAGAACTTAATTTACAATTTAGCCTGTTGCATGTGTTGCTATCATTATCCAGTATGCTAGCTTAAACTTTTATCTGTTAATATTCTCTGAATCTTCTAATCTAGACGGGGACAATCCACCAACATACTTAATTACTCATGTCAAATTAATTCCGATTCCCTTCTGATATGAAAATGTCAGTCTTTAAACATTTTTACCTTGAACAAGTGTTGCTCCGACTGTGTACTCCATAAGAATTACATTGAGTGGTAGTATGTTTCACAAATTACAAATTGGGAATATGACTTGGCTACAGCTCGAAAAAACGTTTCAGTCAAAAGATTTGTTTTTACTTTAATCCATGCATCTGCTATTTGCAATGCCATACGTCTAGGGCATTGCAAATGCCCTAGACGTATGGCATGCTCCGCCATTGCTGTGAAAAATCTGAACCATTGCAGTAAACGGAGGTGGCACCACTCTCTCTCTGTAGGACTCTAGCCCAGCCTTACTATGAGGTAAATACCTGAAAGGAACAGTTCTCCCAAGAAGAGAAAATTCACAGCAGAATAGTGCTGCAGCAAGATGAGCATTTTAAAAACAAGTCACCAGCTTCTTTTTTTTTCAAATAAGCCTTTCTTTCAGTGTACCTGAATGCATCCTAAGATCCTGACAACTTTCTGATATGAGAAGGAGAGTCAGAGGTCCAACACATGTTCTGAGACTCTATTTCTGTTTTTCTGCAGTCTCTCAATCCAGCTGCTCCATCAAGCCCAACAACACTCATCCCTCCTGACATGGACTGATCAGTGGACCAGTTGTCATTGAGGTAGTGGTAACTGATAACCTGTTGTTCAGACTGAATGTTTCTGTCTACTTGTATCTATTGTATCCAGTGTTCTACCTGACCTGTCACCAGCTGAGGAACATCTACTTTCAAATTGTTTGTATGAATGTCTGTCTGACCTGAATATTAGATCAATGGTAGACTTCAGCCTAATGATTCAAAACTTCAATGAACAGAGAGCTGTAATAAAAGGAAATAAGAAATGAATGAATGAAAGAAAAATGAACTCTGATGGATTAGCATAATAATTCAATATGACATGATTAAAGGAGATGAAAGAAAGAGAAATTCTTATACATGAATAGATAAACAAATTGTTCTCTCCTGTGGTAAAACCATCACAATACACTTTTGTGGCCATTAAATGTGAAATGCGTCCTTATGATGGTAGCAAACAAATCTGGGTGGTACAGGATGCACAGCGAAGAAGTGCTGCCATTTTTGGTGGCTGTGAGCTCACAGTGCACCTGGGGCACAGATGGAGACAAATCTGTTATACAGACAAAACAACTGGTTACATAAGTATTCTCCTCATTTATAAAACATACATTACAATCTGCATGGTAAAACATTGGTATAATCATTATTCAATTCTTAAACTACTGGATGGTCTTTTTCAATGAACCACTTCTGTAGAAAATAAATTGTCCTGACTTTGACTCCCAGATCCTCAATCCAAGGCGTAGTGTCAGTGTAAATCAGTGACTGAGTACTTCTAAATTAGTTCCTCTGAACCAATTGTCCCAATGATGTAATACTTTTAGATCAAACCATTCAAAATATAAGCTTAAATAATCAACACAATGAAACAACAGTGTTGACATTCTGTCAAAGACGTCTGGTTACTGTGTTAAAGAGAGTAGTGCATTGCCCGTAGGCAGTGGTGTAGTGGGGATTTTATCACTGGGGGAACTCTCCAAAAAAATAAAAATTATTTAAAAAAACGTATTATTTTAATTAGGTCACACGGATAGACCCAAGTTGCGAATGCTTGAGCCATATATCGTTGCAATAAGACGGCTCTCCTTCTCTTTCTCACACACACACACACACACACACACACACACGGCGCTTCTCAACACACAGAATCAAAATGATGCACATTTTGGCAACACGGCAAAAAGTGACAAATTATAGTCCTAATAATTGCATGAATGCTTGAAGTGTATACGTATGGCATTGCAAATAGCAGATGCATGGATTAAAGTAAAAACAAATCTTTTGACTGAAATGTTTTTTCGAGCTGTAGCCAAGTCATATTCCCAATTTGTAATTTGTGAAACATACTACAGGGCACGTTACTTGACACGTGCTAAAGAGATAAGATATAAGATAAGATTTAGAGCCTCACCCCACACCATGTTCTCTAATGCAGACATCAAGTTTAAATATTTGACCAACAGTGTTTTATAGGAGCATGATCTGAACAGCTGTTCTATTCACACTTAAAATGTTTTTTGTCTTTTCAATGTAATTTTCAATCTATGAAATCAAACTGTGGCTTTTTTTTGCCAAGCTTCTCTCAAGTTTTACGTTAGTTTTACGTTTCGTTAAGTTTTAAGAATCAACCATCTACAGAATTTCTTATTGATCATCATTATAAAGTTTCAGGGCGTTCCTGTAACCATGGTAACTCACGGTGTCAGAGGGAAGGGAGAGACGCTGAATGAAGCCGTTTACACAGATACTCTCCAGACAAAGTCCAGACAGGGTTCCTGCAGGTTTGAACAAGTCAAATTTAAGACTTTTTAAGACCTTTTTAAGACCATTTTGAAGTAAATTTAAGACCTACACGAAGTACGAAAAAGTAAGGAAAAATGCGGTCCCAGAATTACTTTAAACAAATAACCACATTTATTGTCATTCACAGCTGAGCAGCTCAAACAATGAAGAATGGAGTGAACGAGTGTGTGTCAGGTTTATTATAATTTTAACATTTTCATCAGTTTTTATTTTTATTTAGTTTTTCAGTTTGTTTTTACATTTTAGTTTAGTTTCAATTAGTTTAACAAGAGATCTATGCGGTTAATGAACGCACAAATATAAGACTCGACTAAATGTTATTTAAGACCTATATGCAAAATATGAACGTATTTAAGACTTTTTAAGGCCTAAAATTGAGATTGTCAAATTTAAGACTTTTTAAGACTCCGCGGGAACCCTGCTATCGTTGTTATTTTACACATGTAGCACACAACACGAGACTGTCCGTGTCATACAAGTTCTCACGTGTTGACTAAACTCAAAAACTAATTGATAATGTAGCAGTGCGACGAGTCTTTGCTAGCTTAGCAGCTAAACTTTAGCGCCGCTCCGTGTTTAGATCCCGCCCTGTGTGGGTCACTACACTGTCATTGGTCAGGCGCGCACACGCTGTTAACGAAACCATTGGCTGTAGAGTGTGACAATCTGTCAATAAAAATCTGCCAACACTGATCTCATAAATCGCCTCTTTGAAGTTCGAATGACGGAAATCCGTCGTAGCGACGGAGAACTTTAATCCATGCAGACGGCGCTGCTTCTCTTCTCTCTCATATACACACTGAACCTCACACAGGCTTCAAATCCTGAAATATAAAAAAAAAAAACTGTTATTCACAATGGTTGTCTTATCGCTGTCATAGAAGATGCCACAGTTCTAAACGCCCACCGTAACACAATAGGAATTTTATTAATAATATTTGTGAATTGCAGTATGTATTATTACTTTATTAGAAGCTATGCAATGGCAAAAATGATGACAGAGGCAATGTTTTTAAAAAAAATATTTATTAGACAAATTTTTAAAAAAAAACTTGCCAAAAAAAAAAAAAAAATCTCGCCAAAAAGACTGAGGGAACGCCGTTCCCCCGCGTCCCCCGACCACTACACCCCTGCCCGTAGGAAGTATGTATTCCTATAGAAAAGTGGGAGGTTAAATAGCTTTTTCATTGATGGCTGAGGCCAAGAGGAGTTTTGCCATATAATTTGTTGATTGGTTGGTGCGGTGCCTTTTTCCACCAATAGGAACGTGTTTTTTTGCTTACGGACACTTTCGTGACAAAAGGCCGTTTTTACCGTTTCTTACTTGCACCAGACACAAAGCAAACATGACGGCAATGTTCGCGAAAAAGGGTGGCGGACATTATTAATCGTAAATCTGGCTTTGGATGCGCCGGTGCGTCCGTCGACTCTGGAGGTGGGGCGTGAGGGTGGGCTAGCAGCTAGCTACACACGAACATCCACAGATTTCGATTCCAGTTTGTTGTTCTCGCGTATCCGGATCTCCTCAGACCGGAAAAGACTCGTTCCGGACTCGTTCAGTCCCATAAATCCACAACAGTCAGTTTAGATCCACAGAACGGGACCAAACCTCCGGCAAAATCCCGGTCCAGCTCCCACAGCTGCAGGTATAAATCCGCTTGTTTCTTAAGGTGTGTCGTGGGAATGAGCTCTGCAGTGATTGGCTCTGGTGCGCACGTGGCTATGGTTGACAATGCTAGCGGAATTGTTAAGTCAAAATCTCAGGTCAGTCTGATCCTGATCTGCAGAGATATTTGAGGCACACACACACAGACACACAGACAGACAGAGATTTCTTGCTTTTATAGAGAGATATCCAGTTAACATGCTAACCAGCTAGCCCCTGCCCATCCTGTCTCCTAATACCACCTATATATATATATATATACCTATATATATATATATATATATATATATATATATATATATACACACACACACACATACACACACACACACCTTATATCAACCATATTCTCCATTAAGAGCAGCTTTACTAGTGAGAGCGGTGTCAAAAAATCCTGCTCAATCATAACTGCAGCCTGTATATCAGCAGAGAGGTATTACCTTTCACAGATCAGCAGAACGTACAAGCTTATTGGCCACCAGCTATAGTCTTTGCAGTGAGCTCAAGTGCATCTTTTTAGTCAAGATAAAGGAGTTGCAGTTTTGTTTTTTGTTTTTTTTCTTACAATTTACACCTTTAAAGGGTAGAAGAAATTCAAATATTTTTTAATAGTTACTATATTAATGAGGTAATAAGATAAACTCAGAAATATTTATTTTTTTCATAAGTGAATAAACAAGCTATTGTCAGAGGAAAATAAGGTCCCAGAACACAGTTTGAAGCTGGAAAGTTGGCAAGGTCCGATAAATATAAGCAAAGGTTAACAGTATACATTGTGTTGTCCTTTAAGCTCAGTTTGTTTAATCCATTTATTCAGTCATGAAAACAAAGAGAGTTTGATTATTTAGTCTTGTATTAACTGTCAGAAAAATCAAATTCCAGACTACCATCAGACCTGATACCTCCAGAATCTGTGGACAACCTGTAAAAGGTTGTTCACACACCGCCCTCATGAACAATTAAGCAGATTGACTGTTAATGGAGCCTCTTCAAAATATTGACCTTAATGAGAGGAATAATTATACAAACAGTTATGTTGTGTCTTTTCTTTATTTGTACTTCTATCTGCCAGGGTTGTACTAATTGGTCATAAATGGCACTGCAGTGCAAAGAGAGAGTTTATCTGAAGAGGAAGCCTCTCGTCACCCTCTCGTCACCCTCTCTGCTGCACAACACACAGACACTGAGCCCTCTGACTTTTCTCCCGTTCATTGATTTGAAAATGTTTCTGCAGTGTTCTGTTTGTGTTTTTCTTTCAGTTTTGGAACAGACATGGTTAAGGCACTAAATATACTTTATTAACATATGCACTGTTTTCTCTATCCAGAATGTTGACACTGTTATAGAATGTGTTCATCCATGTTGTACTAACTCTGATATAGTTGTGATTATTTTCTACAAAATAAAAAAATCACATGTACATATATATGAATTAAAGCTATGGTCCAATCAGATACATTTTGTATCATACATTATCTTGGAGTGTATGTGTTTATGGGAGTGAGCTGTCACATGTTTCAGAGCTGTATGGAACAAATGGAAACATCAGATGTTAGTCTTGTAAACTGTGCACCATTGGCTCTTTTGCATGCATGTCCTGATTTTGTTCTATTATTACAGGTAATTAGTTATTACAGGAATGTTGACAACAACCTGTGTATGTTTAAAAAGTTTTCAAATTTCAATCAAATGAAGACACACAGTTCACAAACACTTTTTTGCTTGACTTCTATTTGTGTAAAAACTTTCTTGACCCCTAATGACAACTTGGAAAAAAAAAGAAAAAAAAAAGGAAATTATTCTAATATTCTACCAGTTTGAGTGATTTCTGCTGAAACATTGTGTAATGTAAGAACTGACTGCATTCTTGTGATTGCACCATCCAAATTCCTGCAAGGACTGCAGATAAGCTGATGACACAGCCACGGCCCTGCCTGTGGATTTAGATGGTGCTGTTGGTTCGTTGGTCTGAAATATCTCAACAACAGTAGGCGGTTTGCCATGTTTGTTTCGACATTCAAGGTACCCAGAGAGTACTACCTTCCTACTGACACCACAATCACAACAAATTACGTTGTTATGCCCATTATGTTGAGGTTTGAGAGAAAAGGGTAATCCTTGTTGTTCTACTGTTTCTACTCTCTCTGTCTCTCTGTCTCTCTCTCCTTGCCTCGTCCCTCTGATGACCTCCTCTTCCTGTGTCAGGCCTGGACTAAAAGGAGGACTCAGATGCAGGGCAGAATCAAAATTCAACAGGCTTTTATTCTGAAATTTCAGGCAACAAGACAGAGTGATAACCAAATAGGCTATGAAACCTGAACCTGACTGCCTACAAGGCAAGGAAGGAAAACAAATAAAAGGAGAAAACAAAACCACACCAATGGTGGGATCTCAACGGAACCCAGAGAAACAAAACTAAATCTGACTAATCTTAATCTAAATAAATTACAACTGAAAACACGGCTATAAAACACTGAATAAGTTAACTTACAAGAGAAAACAAAATCGCTCCAAAATGGAGGGAAGCAAAAGGCTGAACTGAAAACTGCGAGCTAAGCTACACTATCAAAAGGTTACAAACAAAAAGTCACTCTACTCGAGGCACAAAAAAATGACTAACAAAAACCAATGAATTTCAAAACAATACAAAACAAGGCTGTGATACTTAGCGAGACGAGGCTGTGACGAAAGGCTTAGGTGAACGACAGACGAAACACTTTGGCACAGGACAAGGGGAGACACGGGCAGACACAGATGTTTCCACCCTAAGACCCGGTTTCAAAAAAGTGCGTTTTCAAGATCCATGTGGACGAACGGCCAAAACGATGCAATACGTGTGCGTTTCCACAAAAGAGCTTTTCGTCTGGAGGGCCTCTCAGTGCAGAGCGAATAGACTCATAACAGGCTATTGTAAAGCTCATGGCTCATGACAGGCTGTAACATGGACATGTACGTTATGAACAGAACAACGAAAATGCTGGAATACGTTTCTGTCTGCAAAAGTTTCCGTCTGCCAGTGAGGAAGTAAGCGCACGCTCGACAGATTGACTAGTTTGGACTATGGGAAGACAGGATGTAAACAAACCGGTAAGTAGCTGCTTGCACAAACACACTGTTTTAACCACTTTTTTAATTCATTTTGAGCCATACACACTACAGTGCTGTGTTGTAAGGTGTCTGCTGATGTTGCATAGCTTTTGGGGTGATATTTGGAGCATGTTAAGATGTTTAAAACACAGTGTAAAGACGTGACCCCAGAGGGCAGCTTAGGCAGGGCTATGAATCTAGCCATCTTGGAGAACCTGTCCACCACGGTGAGGACCGTGGTGTTACCTTGAGGGACCGGGAGCCCCGTGACGAAGTCCATGGATATGTCGGTCCACGGCCTGGAGGGGATGGGTAACGGCTGCAAAAGACCCATGCGGGACCAGGTTGACGTCTTGTTTCTGGCGCAGACCGAACATGCCTCCACGTACTCCCGGATCTCCGGCTCCATGGCTGGCCACTGGAACCTCCAGGAGATGGCGAACATCGTCCTCCGAACTCCCGGGTGGCATGAAAGCAGTGAGGTGTGGGCCCAATGGATCACCTGTGGCGTAACGCAACCGGGACAAACAATCTATTCTCTGGACACCCACTAGGTGGCGGAGCCTCACCATTAGCCTGCTTAACCTCTTTTTCCATCTGCCAGGTCACCACTCAGTTTAGTGGAAGGATATTTTCAGGTTCCTTGGCACCAGGCTTGGGGTCAAATAATCGGGACAGGGCGTCGGGTTTGACGTTTCGGGACCCCGGCCTGTAGGAGAGAGAGAAGGAGAAACGGTTAAAGAAAAGCACCCACCTGGCCTGGCGAGAATTGAGTCGTTTAGCTTTCTTAATATATTTGAGGTTCTTATGGTCCATCCAAACAATGAACGGATGACTAGCTCCCTCCAACCAGTGTCTCCATTCCTCCAAGGCGACTTTAACCGCCAATTGCTCCCGGTTGCCAACGTCATAATTCCTCTCTGCCCTGGACAGCCGCCGTGACAGGAAGGCGCATGGATGCATCTTGCTGTCCTGCTCCGATCGTTGAGAGAGTACTGCCCCGACTCCTTCGTTTGAGGCGTCAACCTCCACCATGAACTGACGCTGTGGGTCTGGCATGGTGAGAATGGGAGCTGAGGTGAAGCGTCGTTTGAGGTTCTGGAAGGCAGCGTCTGCTTCAGGCGACCACCGGAACTGCACCTAAGGAGACGTAAGAGCATGGAGAGGAGCAGCTATTGCGCTAAAGCTTCTGATAAACCGCCTGTAGAAGTTAGCAAACCCAAGGAACTGCTGAACCTTCTTGCGGCTATCAGGTGTGGGCCACTCAGCCACAGCGCTAACTTTAGCCAGATCCATCTGTACTTTTCCAGGGGCTACAATGAAGCCCAGGAAGGAGACAGTGTCGGCATGGAAAGCACTTTTCTCTGCTTTAACATAGAGCTGGTGCTCTAACAGTCTTTTCAAAACTTGGTTGACATGAACATGGTCTGTTTCGAGATCAGGAGAATATATCAGAATGTCATCCAAATATACATAGACAAAGTGATCAAGAAAGTCTCTTAAAACATCATTAATCATGGCCTGGAAAACAGCAGGGGCATTAGTGAGACCAAAAGGCATGACCAGGTATTCGTAGTGGCCGCTCGGGGTATTGAACCCAGTTTTCCACTCGTCCCCTTCTTTTATGCAGTCAGGTGGTACGCGTTGCGAAGATCCAGTTTGGTGAAGATCTTAGCCTGTTGGAGTTGGTCAAAGACAGATGACATGAGAGGATGAGGATAGCGGTTCTTTGAAGTAATGTCATTTGAGGGGGCTATAGTCTATACATGGTCTTAGAGACCCGTCCTTTTTGCCCACGAAGAAGAATCCAGCCCCTGCAGGAGATGACTAGGGACGGATTAATCCCGCCTTCAGTGAGGTCTCAATGTAGTCGGTCATAGCCTCCTTTTCTGGCCCTGAGACCAAGTACAGGTGACCCTTGGGGATGTTCATATGGACGATGCGGTGGGAGAGACATGGCTTTTCTTTTATTAAATACCTCCCGAAGGTGGCGGTAGCAGGAGGGTACAGAGCTCAGGTCCGGATACTCGGAGTCTGTGGCAGAGTTAGCAGATACAACATTAATCACAGCTGTCTTTTCCTCCTGAGAGGAAGGATTAATGCACTCCCCGGCACAGCTCTCCCCCCACCCCCGGATCTCCCCAGATCTCCAATTTACATGAGGATCGTGGCGGTACAGCCATGGCAGTCCCAAAATCAGAGTGTGAACAGGCGACGTGATCAAATAAAAACTGAGTTGTTCTTCGTGGTCATCAATACATAATTGAACAGGTTCAGTGACATGAGTGATGGAGAATAGTCGTTCTCCATTTAGCGCCTTAGCCTCAATGGACTTAGCAAGAGGTTGAGTTTTAAGACCCAGGTGCTCCGCTAAACCCCAGTTCATCAAATTAGCGTCAGCCCCTGAGTCTATGAGCGCCCTTAGTTCTGTTGTGGTGTGATGGGTTACCTTGACAGCTTTAAGTATACGTGAAACTGCGCCTGGTGCCGTAAATTGACTCACCACCACAAATTTCTTGGCTGGGCAGGCGGCGACGAGATGACCCGATTCCCCGCAAACTGTCATTTCTGTCGCTCCTCTTCAGTCAGCCGGGTCCTTCCCAGCTGCATAGGTTCCCCTTCTTCCTCCGGAGGGGGGTAACGGCGCTGGTCTGGTGTAGAGTGGCAGGGAGCCGGCCAGCCAGGTGACTGCAGGTGTGGGGTCTTTTCCATCGTTGCGTAGCCTCTGCTCCGTTGCTGCTTAAGTTGATTCATCCTGTTGTCGGTTCGAATGGCGAGCGCGATGAGGGAATCTAAATCCTTGGGTAAATCCAATGGAATGAGGAAGTCTTGAGTAGGAGTTGCCAGCCCCTTCAGGAACACATCGTGCAGAGCCGTGTTATTCCACCCGCTTTCCGCTGCCAGTCTACGGAAGCGGATGGCGTAGTCACATACCGTGTCCTTGTCTTAGCCCGCTCAGCTCTTGTGCCTTCTCCCGGTTGGTGGTAACAGGGTCAAAAGTTTTGTTCAAGGCATCCTCGAAACTAGTGAGTGAGGTGCAGAGTGGTAAGTTCTGGGCTCATTGTGCAGACGCCCAGGCTTTGGCTCTGCCGGTCATGTGGGAAACCATAAACGCGATCTTGGATCGGTCAGTGGGAAAAGCATGAGGGGTTAGTTCAAAATGAATCGAACAGTCAATGACAAAAGTTCTACATAATCCCATTTCCCCAGAATATTTTGCTGGTGGAGCCAATTTACTGCCAATACCTACAACCTGCGAGGTCTGTACAGGCATGGTGACAGTCGATGAGGGCGGAGTCCCCGGGTATGTTGGAACTGCAGGCAATCGAGGGGCTGCTTGGGCTGGCGGGGCTACTTGAGCTGGCGGGGTTGCTTGGGCTGGTGGAGTCAAGTGGGTGTTAGATCCCTGAAGCTGGGCTGTAAGGTTGCCCAGGTGAGCTGCCATCGCCGTCTGAAATTCTTCCTGACGGGTTAGACAAGCTTCTTGGGCTCTGAGGATCTCCTCCAGCTGACGAGCCACTGCTGAGTCCATTTCTGGCCAAAGTGTACTGTCAGACTTAAATACACAGAAGGGTAATGGGGAACAGGTGGAAACAATCAAGGATCAGGGAAGACGTCAGACTGGAGACACATGAGGAAGGGCAAGTGACCTGAAACGAGAGGAGAGTCAGAATTTCAAAATAAAACAGGAAGTACACGAGACAAAACACCCAAGACAAGACAAACCTCACCGCTGTGTGACATCCAGCTTTCTTTCTCTCTCTTGCTGAAGAGTTGGAGTGTCAGCATGAAAATAGCTCTGTGCTTTGTTCTGCTGATTGTCATGAATATGCTTGCAGAAAGAAGAGTCAGTGTTGTTGAGTTTTATCCTCAGTATTACAGGAAGCAGTGCAACCAAAACAGTCCATAAGGTCCGAGTATAGAGTTACAGCCTGAGGCTGTATGCCGGACCTGCGACTGTGTCTGTTGAGCACATGCAACTGCTGGGATATGTGTCATCATGGGCAAGGATGGTTCCACATAGGCCTGTTACGATAACAAATTTTGCTGGACGATAAATTGTCCTAGAAATTATTGCGATAAACGATAATATTCTCGTTTTGAGACCATTTTTCAACTAATATAATGACAATGGCATAATAATGCCTTTCAAAGATCAATAAACTTTTATTTCTAAAGAATATTTAACATTGGAATTGGAATGTGAAGAAGACATTTTATATATCCAAAATAAATAAACAAAACATCCAGAAACAATAAATAAAAAGGACTTTCAGTCTCTGTTAGCAAAAATTGCATTTAAAAAACACACAAACAAAAACAATAACCCTAACCCTTTAGTGTGTCGTCTTTCACGCTGTACAGTTGTGGAATTGCCTTTCGAGACATAAATGTTCTCCCAGGCAATTTGTACTGGCTGTCAAATGTTTGCAGCATTTGTCAAATGCCGGCCTTTCGACGGTACTACAGGGTTGCATCTCTTTAGCGATGTAGTGAACTACACTGTCTGTGAGTGCACACCATTTTGCACTGTCCTGTTTGTATTTTGTTTGTCGACTAAATGTGATTCTGAACTGTCGGGAAGACGGAGACGGCTCCTCCATCGGTCAATGGCTCCTCCATCCTTTAGTTGTAGTTTTTTCTCCCAGCTGGGAAAGCTGCATCGGATGATTATGCTTTAGGTGCTCGTCCAGGTTAAGTTGTCAAGACTTTTGTTACTTAAATCATTTTATTATTATTTGTGGGTCTAAATAATTTCTTCTAGGGTTTCTGTACTTGTTCATTTTATTTTTGAAAAGGTCCGTTTTATTTTGAAAAGCTGTTTGTAAATCCGTGTTACGGCCGGTTTTGGTTGATCACGGCAGTAGCTTACATCCAAACCGTAGATCGGAGCACTGAGGTTTATGACCTCCCACACTGCAGCTGTCCGTTCGGCTTTGAAACCAATTCCATCTTTGTTTTTATTCCGTCAAATCTCAACTAGCGTTACCTCTGGCTTGATACTCCTCACGGGGCTCTCCTGCTGCACTCTGTGTTCTGTCAGGGGCAGGGCCCCGCCTCCCCACACAGAGAGAGTGACTGACAAGAGGGTTCACGTGAGAGACACGAGGAAAACAAACAAGCATGCAAATTATCGAGGCCGGCAAAATTATTTTTTATTCATCCTACGATTAATTGATTTATTGATTATCGTGAAAGACCTAGTTCCACAGTCTGTGTGTGTTTGTGTGTGTGTGTGTGTGTGTGTGTGTGTGAGTGGGTGGGTGGGTGTGTGTGTGTGTGTGTGTGTGTGTAGGAGCAGGACATTTCTTGACAACTTGTTGTACACAGAATAAAAAGATTATCTCCAATTGAATCATTTTGGAATGATTATCTGCATTTACAGGTGCATGTAGCTGGTATCATCACATAGGCCTATTATTTGGCCGAGAGGTGAAACGTTAAGAGAGAAAATGGTCAGAGATAAAAACTTGGAAAAAAGAACCAGGTGATCCATTATGCCCCTTTCACACTGGCAACCACACAGATGGACAGTGACTGGAAACATAAAAGGGTAAGTAACTTAATGTCAGTATTATATTTCTTGAATAACCTTAATGTTACCGTCCAATACTGTTTTTATTTGGGAGGGAGCATCGCAAATAGCAAACTATTACATTTGAACGTGAGCTACCTCTTTTGACCCACCCATTGTGTGTGTGTGTGTGTGTGTGTGTGTGTGTGTGTGTGTGTATATATATATATATATATACTGTAGTATGTATTTGAAAAATTCCAAGGTAGTTGTAAAGGTTTAGCAGGACTTGTTGGGCAGTAGGTCTAGGCCTGAGATTTTTTGTAGTCTTCCTGAGGTATGGGACGGATGATATTTGGTTTTGGAATGCATTCTTTTACACAGAACATTGTACAGTATTCTACCAGTTTGAGTGATTTCGGCTGAAACATTGTGTAACGCAAGGACTGACTGCATTCTTGTGATTGCAACATCCAAATTCCTGCAAGGACTGCAGATAAGCTGATGACACAGCAATGGCCCTGCCTGTAGATTTAGATGGTGCTGTTGGTCCGTTGGTCTGAAATATCTCAACAACAGTAGGCGGTTTGCCATGTTTTGTTTCGACATTCAAGTTACCTAGAGAGTACTACCTTCCTACTGACACCACAATCACAACAAATTACATTGTCACAAACACACTGTGACCTGGGTGGGTTGGTTTGCTTTTTTGATTAATCAGTGAAACATTGTGGACTAAAATACAAACACTGATGCAACTCAGCAAATAGACTACAGAGAAACACAAACTGGGAACTTTGTCCTATACAGGCTGAAACTTTGGAAGAAATCTTTGGGCTCCTTTACTCAGATGGCCGAGGCCATTACATTAACTTCAGCTGAACTTTTGCATATTTCACGGTAGATTTCTTATTTTTTTATCTGTACACATACAGCCAGCTGTGAAACGTGTTGCTGCAGTGCCACAAACACTGCAATGTTAACACATTTCTACATTCACTGTGTGTAGTCTTGTATTCATCTGCAACTGACTGAAAATCCAGAGTATAAAACTTCTGACTTTCTTTCTTCTTGTTTTTGGTACACATACTGATCAATCTGATTGAGGAATTAATAAATTAGGGCCTAAACATGGAAAATGCATATAGCAATGCATAAGCACTTTAGTTTATTGGCCGATTCTGCCACCTACTGGATGTTGTGTCACGTGTGAAAGCGTAAACCTTAAAGGAGAACTTCAGTCAATTTCAACATGCAGCTTTATTGCTCAAGCTACCCTTGATTTGCCAGTACCGAAAACGCGAACACTTGAACGGAGAGTTAGCATTGACAGCTAACAGCGTGGGGTCACGTCTTTACACTGTGTTTTAAACATCTTAACATGCTCCAAATATCACCCCAAAAGTTATGCAACATCAGCAGACACCTTACAACACAGCACTGTATGGCTCAAAATGAATTTAAAAAGTGGTTAAAACAGTGTGTTTGTGCAAGCAGCTACTTACCGGTTTGTTTACATCCCGTCTTCCCGTAGTCCAAACTAGTCAATCCGTCGAGCGTGCGCTTACTCCCTCACTGGCAGACAGAAACTTTTGCAGACAGAAACTTATTCCAGCATTTTCGTTTTTCTGTTCATAACGTACATGTCCATGTTACAGTCTGTCATGAGCCAATAGCCTGTTATGAGTCTACTCGCTCTGCACTGAGAGCTAGCTTGTCTGCGCATGATCGTAGCTTGTACAGAGGGGACTCTTCAGTGGCGATCGAAGCTGTTTCTGAAATAGTCACGATGGAGAGCTTGTCTGATATCTAAGTGGAAGACATCGACGACGAACCTTTTGAATTAGACGGTAGACCATATTTGTTCGAACCGGAGTATACAGATAAAGAGTTACTTGCATTAGAGAACAAAAGAGCTCTGCTCTCCTCTCTGGAAGGAGAAAATGGCTAGTGCAAGGAAACCAGAATCGTTTGTGTGGACCGATAATGAGGTCAAACTGCTGCTGCGACTCACACTCAACTACAAGGCGAGTAAGTTGCAAGAAACACGAACACAAGCAGTAGTCCACCATTGTTATTGTTGCTGTTATGAGACGTCGCAGGGTTCAGAGGTCAGAGGCAAGAGGTCGAGGGGTGGGGCGATGGCGTCATTGTTTCGGAAAGTATGCGGATTTGCCGTCCACAAGAAAACGGGAGGGCTGCGTTTTCAGATGTTTCCACCCTAAGACCCGGTTTCAAAAAAGTGCGTTTTCAAGATCCAAAATCCAACGGCCAAAAACGATGCAATACAAGTGCGTTTCCACAAAAGAGCGTTTCGTCTGGAAGGCCTCTCAGTGCAGAGCAAATAGACTCATAACAGGCTATTGTAAGGCTCATGGCTCATGAAAGGCTGTAACATGGACATGTACGTTATGAACAGAACAACGAAAATGCTGGAATACGTTTCTGTCTGCAAAAGTTTCCATCTACCAGTGAGGGAGTAAGCGCACGCTCGACGGATTGACTAGTTTGGACTACGGGAAGACGGGATGTAAACAAACCGGTAAGTAGCTGCTTGCACAAACACACTGTTTTAACCACTTTTTTTATTTTATTTTGAGCCATACACACTACAGTGCTGTGTTGTAAAGTGTCTGCTGATGTTGCATAGCTTTTGGGGTGATATTTGGAGCATGTTAAGATGTTTAAAACACAGTGTAAAGACGTGACCCCACGCTGTTCTGTCAATGCTAACTCTCCGTTCAAGGAGCCCTGTAAGGGGTGGACCAAAAGTGTTCGCGTTTTCAGCACTGGCAAGTCAAGGGTAGCTTGAGCAATAAAGCTGCATGTTGAAATTGACCAAAGTTCTCCTTTAATATCAGCAGCATACACTACCTCTGGCTTCAGTCTTACTGTTCTCACACTGACAGATAAAAGTTAGAGAAGCCCCTCACTGCAGTGTGCAACTGGGGGCACTGCTCAATGTCAGTTGTGTCAAACACTGCTGTCAAATTTAACAACCTACCTGCCCATACAAATTATTATTATTATTATTATTATTATTATTATTATTATTATTATTATTTATGAGTGTGCTATACTTCTTTTAAACTAGAAATAAGAGTATGCTTTCATTTTACTCTTTATATACTTCAGAGGTATACTGAACAAAATTATACTTTGTTACTTGGTTTATACTGACTATACACTAAAGCGAACACTGAATACTGTACATTATATATTACATAGTCCTTAACTTCAAGTCTACTTTACGTACAGTTAAAGGCATGTTTAAAGCAAAACAAAACAAAAAAAACACTGTCAAAAAATGTTTACTTAACAAACCAAAAAATGGGCTGGAAGTATATAACTAGTAAACTAACAGTATACTTATATGTTAACTTGTGTTATAGTTCACAGAATAGTTGCGGTAAAAAATGAAAGATGTAAACTAGTTGTGTACTCAAAGTTTACTGCCATTACACTTAAAGTATACTCAGAAGAATAATCTTATTTCAAAACTGTTGCTGATTTGGAAATCCAGAAGTTTGACTTCAGTCATATGAATGAAGCATGATAATGAGACAGTGTCAAATAATAGAAATTCCAGCTCCTGAATGAACAAAATCCAATCAACCTGTCAATTGGTAGAGGGTGTTCAACAACATCAGACATATCTGTGAGTTGTGTGATTTAGATGAGATGTGAAACATGTCACACTTTGGACTGACTTTTTGACTTTTGAGCTCTCCAACACAGATTTCATTTAGACAAGTTATAACACAACCAGTAGTAATACAGTAGTAAAGGCACTCTACAGGTGATGGTCTGTATGGCCCTGTGCTTGAGTCCATGGTGCCTGGCAGTTGTGTTAGGGAAACAGTTTCAGTAGCTTTAAAGTTTGTTATACTTTAGCAGTATTCACAACTGGACCCACAATGCAGACACTGGTGACAGGAGTTCAAAGTGAGGCAGCAGCAGCTCCCAGAAAGTCCAAAGCTGAAAGTCCAGAGCAGGGGTTCTGATGAGACAACAGGCGAGGCATGGCGTGACTGGACGGGCTGGTCAGTGTGGCAGGTCTGCAGAACAGAGGGAAACAAGGCAGGTTTAGGCAGGCGAAAAAGCAGACCTGAATTGCACAAAAATCTCCTCAAAACAAGGCCTCGGTGTTACCACATAAGGTTTCACAATGAACTGGTGAAGACTGGAGGGGAAAGTCTGGCTTAAGACAGGTAACCGGTCGTCAGTGTAGATGGACCACAGGTGTGTGGAGCAGCAGGGGAGAGGAGTCTGGCTGATGAGCAGAATGTATGTCAGGAACACCAAGCCTGAGACAAATACTAGCCCCTTTCACACAGCCGTTTGCATGCGGGGATCCTGCGCCAATTCTCCGCACCCTCCCCTGTGTGAAAGTTTCAGATGCGGAGAGGGGGGAAATTTCGCTGCGGCTCTGATCCGCCTCT
>CAEMYA010000710.1:137696-162673 GCA_903131615.1 Diplodus sargus | reverse complement strand
GTCAGTGTGTCTGCTCCTCACTTTCCCTCTCTGTCTCCTCAACAGGAACATTTGTAGTGAATGTAACACAGACCTCCTATCAGGCAGAGGAGAACCACAACATCACACTGGAATGGACCTTCACAACCACAGCTGAAGCTTCCACAGATTCACTTAATGTCTTCTGTGAGATGAAAACTGATCACAAAGTCTCAGTCTTGTTTGAAATACGTGAAGGTGTTGTGATCCCAGAGTCTCGGGATCAACAGTTTGTAGGACGAGTCCAGTGGGACAAAGATGTCCTCAGAGATGGACGACTCAGACTTCATGTGTCCAGACTCAGGACTGAGGACTCAGGACAGTACCTGTGTGATGTGACGACAAACTATGGTGTGGACTTTGGTGAATGTAGGCTCAACGTCTCTGGTAAGTTGGTTGACTAGAACAGTGTTTTTCAACTCTGTTCCTCAGGGAACACTGTCCTGCATGTCTTAGATGTTTCCTGCTCCAACACACCTGATTCAAATGAATGCCTCCTCATCAGGCTTCTGCAGAGCTTGATGATTGGCCAATAATTTCAATCAGGTGTGTTGGAGCAGGAAACATCTAAAACATGCAGGACAGTGTTCCCTGAGGAACAGGGTTGAAAAACACTTGAGTAGAAGTCAGTAGAACTTTATCAACTGGTTCAATTCAGCAGCTTTTCTGGATCAATTAGAATCTGTAGAAAAGTATTAAGGACGACCACAATCCTTCACTTCATTCTCACATTATCTGAGAAATATGTCACAACTTCAGCTGTTCTGTTGTTTGGTCTCTTTACAGCAGCGAGAGATCGAACAGAACCTGAGAGACCCGACACAGCAAGTCGAGGAAGGATCGGCCTCTACTGTGGACTGGGACTGACACCAACAGTGGTTGTTGTGTTGTTTGTTTGTTACCTTTTTATTTATTTACCATCTGTGTTAGAAACAGTCCTGCCGAGGACTTAACAAAAGTTCCATCTCAGCCGGACGAGAGAAAATATCAGAGTCAGAGGAGATAAACAATGATGGAGTTGATGGAGGAAACATTGTTCTTCACCTTCAGATCTGAAAACTGCTCTGTTAGAAACATGTTGATCTAGAACACCATGTTTATGTTACAACTGTATATATGTTACATTTATAAACTGTCTGGTCAAAAGAAACGTCACCACCTGGAGTTAACTAAGCAAATAGGTCAGAAACATTCAGTGGATAATTACTGCAGTGATTATATGTTTCAGATGGCAACAAGTTATTTAACTGACTGATGCACTTAATACATTTTCATTTCTTAAACAACCATGTCAGAAGACGTATCCTGAGGTCGAGGAAAAGAACCAATGCATTATTAAAACCTGGAAGAATAGTGTTGAAACATCATCTTCCAGAAAGAAATGTGGTTGGAAAACCATCTTTGGATGATCGTTACCAGAGATCACTTAGAAGAAGAACAATCATCATCTTTATTTGTCAGTTTAACGGGCTTGAACGGGCCACCCTCCAGTTCCCAAGCCAAGTCTCTTCTGACTCAGCTACTGCCCGCCACTTAAAGTGAAACTCTCGCCAAAAAGCAACCAAGGCTTTATGTGTGATTGAATATGAGTCGAACCTTCATGTAAATGCCTAATTGCAACGAAAGAGGCACTTTGAAGATTTACAGTAGTTTCGTTTTCGGGTCAAACTCATTTTCAGTGGGGTGCAGGGGCACTTAAGTGCTAGTATCAAAATCTCTATTTTTAAAACACTAAGAAGACTCGACACAACATGAAACTTTGCTCGTAGTATCACCAGGGTCTCTACTCATGAACACGAGCATTGAGAACATTATTTTTGTACACAGAGTTTATGAAAAAGAAGGTTTTTGAACTACTCATGTTAGCTGCTGGATCTCTTGCGTGCCGCCACCATGGCAGACAAAAAGTGTCGATACCTGAGTGCAATCTAACAGGCAGGAGAGTAATGGGGGACTACTCCTCAAGTGTGCCTGTTAGTTGTGTTGCCTTCTTAGTGGTTTAAGAATAGATTTTGAAGCTAGCCCTAAAGTGCCCATAGCACTCCCATTGAAAATTAGCTTGCCCGTAAATCTTAAAAGTGGCTCTTTCATCGTAATTATGCTTTTACACAAAGGTTCGACTCATATTCAATCACAAATAAAGCCTTGGTTGCTTTTTGGTGAGAGTTTCACTTTAAACAATTTGGTTAATAGTGAAAGTAATAACATTTCCACACAAAATGTGAAGAGAACGGAGAGAAATGTTGTGACATTGATCAGCTGATCAGAACAATGCCACAGAGAAACTGGCTGTAATCAAAGCTAAAGGTGGTTCAACAAAATATTACAGTGTGTGACTTTTTTTTGGGCCAGACAGAATGTTATATTAATATTTTTCTACATGATATATTATTTCAGAGGTAAATATGACATTATGTTTCATCTCTCCTGTACTGGACTCCTGCAGGATATCTGCTTGTTGTACAGGACACACAGGAAGTGATGTCTTTATATTTTTTTATCTTAACATTTTGTAAATAATCCCTTTTTATATAAAAATATATTACATGACACATGAAACCCCTTTATATACTGTTGCTGTTATGAATTTTGTTCCATGTGTTTTATCGTGTTCACTTTGTTCTGTTTGAACAGCTCTGATTTGTTCACGCTGGTGTTAAAGATAAAGGATTTCTACTTTATTCAGGAGCGTCTGCTTGTTGTTGTTCCTGAAGACATCTAACATGAGAGTAACATGAACCCTCCTCAGCTGCAGTCATGTATTAATGTCAGCAGGGGGCTCCAGTGGTCACCAACCTGTGACAACATGTGGATCAGCTGCTGCTGCTGCAGAGAAGATCACATACATTGTTTTATGCCCAAACAGAATTCATACAGCTACTGTAACCTTCTGTCAGTTCAGAGTGTGTGTTGCCACGTGGATAATCAGATGCAAAACAAGGGCACAACTTTTTTTCACGGAGAGAAGCAGGCAGCTGAGAAAAGAGAACTGTACTGACTTTTTATGGACCAACTTCTCAATCTTCTTTCAAAACCTGACAGTTGCATTTCTTCACGACTTTTCTGAGGTGACACAAGTGACCTTAACATCCTGGAGACACTCGTACAGCCTCGACTAGATGTAAAGAAACACAAGAACTTACTGTGATGATGTGAATATATATTAGCAGTGCAGCCTAAATTAAATCTGTGTGGTGTGAGATGAATCAGGATGTAGGTTGGATAATGCAGTAGTCCGCTGATTGCTGCATCAACAGCCAACATGTCACATGTATTTTGCAGCCTAGTTTAATTTACAATTTACACAAACTGTCCTTTGTGTTGGTGGAGTCAGATTCTGTGGGAGAGACGAGCTGAACACGTCTTTATCTGGAGACCACGAGAAGGAAAGAGGACGACACAATGTGAGGCTGATCGCTTTGACACATTTAAGATTTGTTTATTTCCTCTCTGCTTGTACAGAAACAGTTAAATATCGTGCAGCAGGAAGACTGGGGCCCGTTCAGGCGGCTCCGTTGCACAGGTCCCCTTGGCAGCACTGTAAGGGGGGCTGACAGGCAGAACTGTCAAAGCAGCCTTTGGCGATGACACCTGCAAGACACGATGGAAACACCTCAGTTTGAACAACAACAACACACTCTGTCAGAGCAGAGATATGTTTGAAACACTCATGATGTGGGAGGTAGACTTACCGCCCAGGGCTAAAGTGGAGCAGCTGTCCCAGACGGGGGGACAGGTTTCGATCTCTGTGCAGGCTTTAGGGTCTGTGGTCTCACACGTGTAGCATCGCAGTCCACATGCTGCATGAAAAGCACAGAGTAAGTGTCACACATGTCGTGTTTACAAGGGCTGAGGAATACATCGATACATGTCATCAGTATGAAACTATATACGGTCTTAGATTCTGGATATCATCATACGGGTATGAATGATATAAGTCAAATAAAACTGGAGAGTCTTGTGTATGTTAGTGTTGCTGAAGCTGACATTTGTAGATCAGAATCTGAGAAAAAAAGGCATCTAAAGGAGCCCTATTCTAATATTTACAACATTAACAAGGTAACAAAGCATGTATAATGTGCCGAATTAACAAGAAGGCCGGAATATTTAAGAATGTCTATAGAAAGTGTGTGATGTAATTTATACAGTTCCTCTTAATGCAACAAGTCTTAGAATTGAGCATTTTTTGATTGGAGTCTCTTGACTTTCTCAACTTTATCCAAAGAAGCCGCCTGTATTAGTTACTGGACATGTACAATTTTACATGCTTACCATCACTGCGTTATATTCTTTGATACATTTGGTTGGTGTTAACGATGAAATCAGTGATAACAGTGATTTCAAGTGAGGTAAGAAACACTTCAGACACAGGCTTTTACAGCGATGCCACAACAAACTAACACTTTTTACAGGGAAAGGATCATCTCAATGTTTTGCATTTAATGCCGAATTTACAAGAAGGCATCAATTATTCAGAATATGTTGTAGAAGTTTCATAAAGTTTGTTAAATTTCTCCTCATAATGTGCCAACTCTTAAAACTAGTGATTTGTTAAAGGAGTCTGGGATGTTGCAGTTACTAGTGACTTCAACTGATTACACGGTCCATGACTTTCACAGATAGCAGCTCACTTCTTGCAACAATTGTGTCGGAAAATCACAACCACAGTTATTTCATCTAAATATGAAAAGTTCTGACAGCACACAGCCCAGAGAGAGAGAGAGAGAGAGAGAGACTAACATGTCAATCAGAGAAAATATGGTTTGTAATTCCTCCTGAAAACACATTTCTGCAGAACACAACTTTATTTGGAAACCACAGGTTGCAGTGAGGCTCGGTGTAAACTTTTGACCCTTGGTTGAGCATTTTTTTAACCTTCTTCAAACTTGATGTCCAGAGGGAAGCTACAGCCGTGAGTCAGGTTGTGCAACATGTGTAGAGGACGGCATATCCAAAGAGAAATTTGCAGAAAAAAAACCCACCTTTTATTCACCGAAAAAAACCAAAATCTCTGAGAGTCTGGAGAGAAAGGTCAAGGGGTCGTCTGGGCCAAGCAACAAACAAAGCAGCACAAACAGGACGACCGGAACTCCATCCTCGAAGGAAAAGATGCACCAGCTGACGACAACAACAGAAACAGTCTGTAACCGTCAGGACTGTCTGGTCCTTCTCCTCCACCCTCCTTTAAACATGGACTGGGTTCTAATCACCTGACAAGGAGCGCCTGAGAGGAGACAATGACATGTTGTTTGGTTATAACTTCCAGAAAGAAATGAAGACACTTGAACTGCTGTGTTTCCTCTACAGGTCATTTTCGACTGATAGAGCAGAAATAAGTCCAGAAACGTTCTTATTGTGAAATATTGGGTGTTTTGAGCCAAAGAACATGCTAATATTGATTCTGTGGTGACACACTGGACAGGATGACGTCACCTGGTATGCAACAAACAAGCCGCAATAAAAAAAGACAGTGCAAATATCTCATGAATTGAACAAATCTGACTTTATTTCGAAACAAAAATTAAAACAACACACTGAAAAACAGTTAAAAAGTAAAAGTGTCTGAAAAGGAGTAAGTAGAAGTAAAACTTAAATATCTCTACGCCTTTCTCATTTTTTTTCATTTAACTTGTGTAGTATTTTAATAACCCCATCAACTAACATACAAACAACCATCCCCAGTTTACTTACCACCCAGTCAAACAAATATGTAACAGTTTATTTACAATCAAAATATTCACCCAGTGTGAGGAAAACCTTTCCTCTTCCATGTACCTGCCAAAAAAGATATTACATTGATTTATATTTGTGCTTTATTTCAACTCATCACCGATACCATCAGCCACGAACACAACAACAACATCAACAACAATAACAACAACAACTCAGCCAGGAGATACAAATCCTGCAGTGTTGATAAGAAAAGGTTAAAAAATCATTTTATACAGTAAAATATATAAATACATTTTATTATTCAGTGGTGTTCATCAGAATTGAAATGTAAAGCAGATAACACAGATACAAACAGGTGAGTCAGTAAAGAGCTCCCTCTGCTGGTCGCTGTCCTTAATAACAGGGATGACACAATAACGCTGGTCACACAATAACAAAACAACTGTGAATGAGAATATAAATGTAACAAACAAAAATAAAACAGTAATAAGAGGATTATTTAAATCCTCTGGGAGTCCAGTGCATATGACAAATACTAATAAATGATATCAATACAGTGCTTTTCACAACAAAGTGAAACTTTACAGGATTGAACCAAGATTGAAACATATGATTTGAGACGAATAAAAACAAGCTATCACAAAGAAATAAACCTCCCCGACAACACCAGCTGTATGGGAAGTGATTTAAAAGACGTCACTGAAAATAGAAACTTACATTTCAAACGATTTATCCATTATTTGAACTAAAAACGTTATAACACTGCTTTCTGATGGATCACAAGTAAAAACAAGGTGATCGAAAGTGAAATATACCATCATTTAAGGTAAAACAACATATTTCATAAAACATTAGCTAACGTTAGCATTCAACCACTTCCTTGCTAATACTGTTGTTTGTTAGTGTCACACAATAACATGGGAAAAGGCTTAAATATCAATAAACATTTGATATGAGACTGGAAGTAAGACACACTGGATGTAATCAAGCCACCAAGGGGTTGAATGCTAACGTTAGCAGCTATAAACAACTTTAATATCTGACAATTTGTCAGATTTGCTTTGTTTATACAGCTTACAACCGAGAACACAGCAACATGACACTATCACAGCATTCAAGCTTCCCACCACAAGAGCGACGTCTGAAGAAAATCGCCGCCACCAACCATTTACATAGTGGGACCAACACTGTACTAAACGCTTTAAGGAATTCTGGCAGACAGAATTAGAAAGACAACTTGTAATAATGTCCTTTAAAGTGCAGAGTGAAAAGGGTTGAAATACAAAAGGTTGAAAAAAAATCATTTCACCGTGTGATTTCACGTTTATACGAGGTAGATTTTGGATCGTCTTCTGACTCCATGGACAAGGGTTAGGGGTCAGGGTGTGTTTGATGTGTCTTGATATACAGTTTTATAACGTGCAAGCCAATGGGATCCGATCCTTCTTGGTTGAGCTGTACCTTTTTTTTTAAACAAACAAGCTGTAAGGTATAAAGCGAACAACACAGCTACCAATCCTGGTGTCAGTATCAGTACAAGAAAGATGTCGACCCCTCCTCGTCTCACTGTGTTGGGTCTCTCAGGTGTTTTCGTGTTGGGTCTCTCAGTTTTGGGCCAATCCCTCGCTGCTGTAAAGAGACAAATCTGTGTCAGTCACGTGATGAAAAACATTTTACTACAATGCAAAACAAAATATCCTCAACAGACGAAGTTATGGTTGTT
This sequence comes from Diplodus sargus, assembly GCA_903131615.1. Classification (NCBI taxonomy): domain Eukaryota; kingdom Metazoa; phylum Chordata; class Actinopteri; order Spariformes; family Sparidae; genus Diplodus; species Diplodus sargus. The sequence goes on along the minus strand of CAEMYA010000710.1, from coordinate 155,259 downwards.
TTGTTGGCTACAGAACCAGGTACTTTTGATGAGAAGTCAGGACATCTACAGTCACGTTTGAGGCAAGAAAATCTGGATACTTTTCACAAGAAGTCAGGACATTTTCACAGTTTGTCGCAACAAAACATTTTTGCAACACATTTCCAAGATATATCAAGAAGATGGTAGAAAGAAAACTGATTATGGTAACAGACAGCAATTTCCTTCCCCGGTATGATTGTTTCAAAGAGGGTTCTGATGAGGGTTACTTTGAATAATTCTCTACTGTCTGCTGGCAACAAATATCTCAATCTGTTCCATATGTGATCAGATACATGTGACAACGTGACTCAACCCACCAGTGATGTTGAGTGAGAACTGTGTGACCTTCATGCCAGATCCAGTGGCCATCCTACAGAGATACAGGCCCGAGTCTTCAGTCCTGACTCTGGACACATGAAGTCTGACCCGTCCTGTTCTGAGAGCGTCTTTGTCGCACTGAACCCGTCCTGCAAACTGTTCGTCCTGAGGCTCATCAACACTGTTGTCCAGGTGATAAAACACCTTCAGCCCAGGCACGAACACACAGTGGATCTTCAGCGAGGAGACGGAGATGTTGGATTCAGACGAGAAGCGCCACTCTGCTGTGATGTTGTGGTTCTCCTCCGACTGGTAGATTGGATCTGCGTAAAGCGGCTGCAGCATTACTGAGAGGAGAAAAGACAGAGCAAAGATTAAAAGTTGTTTGGTTCTTACTAAAACCTGTTGGCTGAGAGTGTATCTTGTCTTTTCTCTTCGGGGATGATAAAGTGAAGGTGTGAACTAACCACAGGAGGTCAGACAGAAGAACAGCAGGATCCTGCAGTTCATCTTCTCCATGTGAGAGGAGACGGACCTGAAAGACGTGATCAAGTTCAGTCCTCACGTACAACCATCAACCACCAGATATTTTTGATGTTGAGACATAATCAAGTGTTTTAAAAGAGAAGTCAGGACAATTTTCCGTCATGGTTGGCTGATTTTATTGACGAGACGTCAGGACATTTCCAGGAGTGACAAAACTGCTTTTAATGAGAAGTCACTACAATTTCCACCCAGTTTTCTAGCAAGAAAACAGATATTTTGACAAGGTGTCGGGACATTTTCTGCTGTGTTTATGGCAAGAAAGCTGGACATTTTTGATGAGAAGTCAGGACATTTTCAGACATTTTTGTCATAAAAATTTGCCTATTTTTGTCGAGATATCAGGATGTTTCCCAATGTTATTGTGCCAACAAAAAACAAATAAATTCTCAAGATGTCTGGACATTTGCAAGAATTCCAGATATTTCAAGCCCAGACAGGATCTTTTCTGAACCCTAATCAGGTGCCAAGCTGGTGACCACTGTTCATAACTGTGCACGTTTACAAGTTTGAAAGCACTGGATAGTTACAGCAACACATCAGGACATTTCCAGCTGTTGATGGGGCACAAAACCAGTTTTTTTTGTTTGTCTCAAAACATGATTTGAATCCCAATAGAAATGTTGTTTTCAGAACACGAGCACGACACTGTCACAACATGAAAGTGAATGCTGTCATGTTTTGATGACAAGCGTTCCAGCTTGTCATCTGCATTATTGTGCACTTCACACTAAAACAGGAACTTTTCCTATTTAAAGGTATGTTGAACTTTTCTGCATTAAAATCCCTAAAACAACTTGAACTTTCCCACATTTTTCTCGCCTGTTGCTATAACTTGTAGGAGAGCGTTCAGAGAAAGAGGAAGGAAGTCACGCGAGCGACAAACATTTAGATGGAGGGACGGTGACATTCAGTCAGTGTTTATAAAAGAGCCTGAAAAAGCTGATAAAGCATTTTTACAGTCAGGATTACCTTTAGATGCAGATGGTGGTAAGATCCCTGTAAAATCCTCTAAGTAGTAAAAAACAAAATGTCTCATGAAGCCGTCCAAAAAACAATCAATAAAAACGAAGGGAAGTTTACCAGACAGGATCCGAAACAGAAGAAAGTCTTGACAGAACTTGAACAACGTGCAAAGTCAAATAAAACCAAACTCAAAAGTTAAAGCACACAGAAAACTCCTCGTTCAGCTGGAGAACAGAGGACTCAGCCTTTAAACAGGCGAGCGTTGCATCAGTCTGGACCCACGTTTGGAGGAGGAGATGTTTTTGTCACATGCAGCAGTGACGTAGTTGTGTTTACAAACAGAGCGGAGACACAGGAAGCCTCCTCGCTCCCTCCTTCTGTCTGAGGAGCTTCTTTACTTCACCTTTCTATTAAATACCTTTGGATGAATATGAGGCTTAAAGCTTTTTATTGTTATAACGCAGTACAAAGACACATTCTTTTTACTTTCACTTTCGCAGGTTAGACCACATGACTACACCTCCCCCCCTCCTCCCTCCTGACTACAACCAGCTGATGCAACATGCACCTAATAACCTCGCCTTCTTCCTGTGGCTGTTGTGCAGCGAAGCAGCTCGTGACTATAAAGTACAACACAATAGATATTGGACTGTTTTTGTTTCAGTAACATCTTCTGTCAGACTGGAAGAAAGAAAACACATCTGGCTGATGAAGCTGCCTTGACTGTAAGATCTCTGAACGTCACAGCTGGTTCAATTTTTGGTTCAGATCACTCTGTTGTCAACCGTTGCATTATTTATTGTCATATTTTAAGTTTTTATCACACAAGTTATGACTTTTCTGTCTGTAAGTCTTTAACATCACAGAGTTAGAGGCTGTCAAGAAGTTAGAGAATCATCCGCCACACGGATCATGATAATAAACTTTATTTACACAAACTAATGAACATATTTATGTTATTTTCTCGCATCAATTTCCTGAAAAAAATCATATAATGAAAAAAAAATCGGAACTTTCAGACATAAATATATACAGTGTTCACAACAGTATGTACGAGAAAATTAACTCATTCACCTATTTAACTTTAGCAAAAACATCTTGCAAATACAAATGAAGTCTTCAAGAAAAGAAAATAGATAAATTCAACATTTAAACACAATTTAACACCTGTCAACACCACCTTTTTATTTCTACTCTTCTATCAAGTGGTTCAATGTTGAGAAAAGAAAAGGACACAAGAAAAACATTTCATAAAAGTATATATATATATATATATATATATATATATATATATGTGTGTGTGTGTGTGTGTGTGTGTGTATATTTACTGCCTGTATTTCACTTCTATCTTATAATGTAGCTTTAAAACAACAACAACCGTGTGTTGGTACTTTATTTATTACAATCATGTTCATCGGTGTGACCATGAAATTGCTGGTTTTCCTGCTCGATATCACTGATTTTTTTTTTGCACTAGCTGCAGATTAACGTTGCGTTCTGATAGTCATCACCTTATCATGATGCTTCATCTTAGTTGTGCAAACCTATATGTTTGGTGATAAACGCTGGCTGTTTTTATCTATCGCGTAGCAAAGTGTTTAAAGGCAGCAGGTCATGAGAGAAAAAAGTCAGAGTAGCTTAAATCAACCGTACATCTCTGTGATGTCACTAAATATCCAGAAACATTTGGAATGGCTTTTTGTCCGAGTGATTTTCTGCAAAACCACAGATAAGTTACAAATGTATGTTTCTTTATGCTCATTTTTCTGTTTCTCTCTTGTCAAAGCACTTTGTTGCTTATGCTCTGTTGAGGTTTACGCACAAGAACTACCTCGTTGGGGTTTGAAAAAAGATCATTGTTTGGCTTAAAATACCTTTTTCGGTGGAAACTGCACAGAGGCCTCGTTAAAATACAAACCCCGCTAGAGATAGCCCCAGTTTCAGTGAAATATATTCAGGCTGGTCACCACCAACATTGGCAGGAAGTTGTTCCCTTGTTCTCTTTTAAAGGTGTCACATTTTCAAATGTTGAGATGCCATTCCCAATCCTCAAAAAAAAATATGCAGTGGTTTCACTCTTATCAGTGCAGAAATCAGTGCAGTTGTTTGATAGTGTCACACCATACGATGGGAAAAGGCTTAAATTAATTCTGAATTATCAACAAACATTTCTTTGCGCTGGATATAATCAACGTTAGCCACCAAGGGGTTAAATGCTAACGTTAGCAGCTATAAACAGCTATATAATATCTGACTATTTGACAGATTTGCTTTGTTTATACAGCTTACAACCTGGAACACAGCAACGTGACACTATCACAGCATTCAAGCTTCCCACCACAAGAGCGTCGTCTGAAGAAAACGGCTGCCGCCAACCATTTACATAGTGGGGAAAAAAAGAAATGCTGGCAGATAGAATTATAAAGACAGCTTGTAATAATGTCCTTTAAAGTGCAGAGTGAAAAGGGTTGAAATACAAAAGGTTGAAAAAAACACATTTCACAGAGTGAATTCACGTTTATACGAGGTAGATTTTGGATCGTCTTCAGACTCCATGGACAATATAAAGGCACGATTTGCTTTGAACAATTATCAACTTCTACAGTTTGTCTGTGAAGCATCAAAGTTGTTGCTATGGTTACCTGCTGGTGTGTTTGATGTGTCTTGACGTACAGTTTTATTACCTGCATGCCAATGGGGAACTAGTATTTTCTGTGTCCATGGTATAACTTTTGTCTCCAATCCTTGGTTGAGCTGTAACTTTTTTTTTTTTTTTTTAAGTCAAACACTGGACTCTTCTCTGACACAGTCATCTAATGAATGAATTCAGGCAGGGGTGAATGAATATTAAGGTATAAAGCGAACAACACAGCTACCAATCCGGGTATCAGAATCAGTGCAGCAAAGATGTCGACCCCTCCTCGTCTCACTGTGTTGGGTCTCTCGGGTGTTTCCGTGTTGGGTCTCTCAGTTTTGGGCCAATCCCTCGCTGCTGTAAAGAGACAAATCTGTGTCAGTCATGAAGAAAAACATTTTACTGCAAAACTAAACAAAATATTCTCAACAGACAAAGTTATGGCTGTTTTGTTGGCAACAAAACCAGATATTTATGATGAAAAGTCAGGACATTTACCGCTATGTTTGGGGCAACAAAACTTGATAATTTTGACCAGAAGTCAGGACATTTACAGTCATGTTTGTGGCAAAATAACTGTGATATTTATGATGAGAAGTCAGGACATTTACAGTCATGTTTGTGGCAAAATAATTGTGAAATTTATGATGAGAAGTCAGGACATTTACAGTCATGTTTGTGGCAACAAAATCAGGATAGTTGTGATGAGAAGTCAGGACATTTACAGTCATGTTTGTGGCAAAATAATTGTGATATTTTTGGTGAGAAGTCAGGACATTTACAGTCATGTTTGTGGCAACAAAATCAGGATAGTTGTAATGAGAAGTCAGGACATTTACAGTCATGTTTGTGGCAAAATAACTGTGATATTTATGATGAGAAGTCAGGACATTTACAGTCATGTTTGTGGCAACAAAATCAGGATAGTTGTGATGAGAAGTCAGGACATTTACAGTCATGTTTGTGGCAAAATAATTGTGATATTTTTGATGAGAAGTCAGGACATTTACAGTCATGTTTCTGGAAAAATAATTGTGATATTTTTGATGAGAAGTCAGGACATTTACAGTCATGTTTGTGGCAACAATATCAGGATAGTTATGATGAGAAGTCAGGGCATTTCCACCGTGTTTGTGGCAACAAAACTGGACATTGTTGACAAAAACAAAAGGTTGTAACACATTTCCAAGATATAGCAAGAAGAATGTAGAAAGATAATTGATTATGGTTATTGTTCCAAAGAGGGTTCTGATGAAGGTTACTTTGTGTTGTTTTTTCTGTCTACTGGCAACAAATATCTCAATCTGTTCCATATGTGATCAGATACATTTGACAAAGTGACTCAACCCACCAGTGATGCTGAGTGAGAACTGTGTGACCTTCCTGCCAGACCCAGTGGCCATCCTACAGAGGTACAGGCCCGAGTCTTCGGTCCTGACTTTGGACACATGAAGTCTGACCCGTCCTGTTCTGAGAGCGTCTTTGTCGCACTGAACCCGTCCTGAGAACTGCTTGTCCTGAGGCTCGTCAACACTGTTGTCCAGGTGATAAAACACCTTCAGCCCAGACACCAACACACAGTGGATCTTCAGCGAGGGGACGGAGATGTTGGATTCAGACGAGAAGCGCCACTCTGCTGTGATGTTGTGGTTCTCCTCCGACTGGTAGATCGGACCTGTGTAACGCGGCTGCAGCATTACTGAGAGGAGAAAAGACAGAACAGAAATTAAAATCTGTTGGCTGAGAGAGTATCTTGTCTTTTCTCTTCCGGTATAATAAAGTGAAGGTGTGAACTAACCACAGGAGGTCAGACAGAAGAACAGCAGGATCCTGCAGTTCATCTTCTCCATGTGAGAGGAGACGGACCTGAAAGACGTGAAATTCAGTCCTCACTTGCAACCATCAACCACCAGATATTTTTGTTGTTGAGACATAATGAAGTGTTTTAAAAGAGAAGCCAGGACAATTTTCCGTCATGTTTGGCTGATTTTATTGACGAGACGTCAGGACATTTCCAGGGGTGACAAAACTGCTTTTAATGTGAAGTCAGGACAATTTCCACCCACTTTTCTAGCAAGAAAACAAATATTTTGACAAGGTGTCGGGACATTCTCTGTTGTGTTTGTGGCAACAAAGCTGGACATCTTTGATGAGAAGTCAGGACATTTCCAGACATTTTTGTCACGATAAAATTTGCCTATTTTTGTAGATCAGGGTGTTTCCCAATGTTATTGTGCCAACAAAAACTGAATACTTTTGTCAAACGACTGGACATTTGCAAGTATTCCAGATATTTCAAGCCAATACAGATGTTTTCTGAACCCTAATGAGGTGCCAAGCCGGTGACCACTGTTCATAACTGTGCTTTGACATTTACAAGTTTGAGACCACTGGATAGTTATAACAACACATCAGGACATTTCCAGCTGTTGATGGGGCACAAAACCTTTTTTTTTTTGTTTGTCTCAAAACATGATTTGAATCCTAACAGAAACGTTGTTTTCAGCACACGAGCACGACACTGTCACAACATCAAAGTGAAAGCTGTCATGTTTTGATGACAAGCGTTCCAGCTTAAAGGCATTACTGTGCACTTCACACTAAAACAGGAACTTTTCCTATTTAAAGGTATATTGAACTTTTCTGCATTAAAATCCCTAAAACAACTTGAACTTTCCTACATATTTTGTTGAGCTGTGTTCTTACATCATCATACATGATTTAAACAATGTTCAAACCAGAGAAACATGTCATGTCAAGTACACAGAGCATTTAATTTTCTCATCTGTTGCTGTAACTTGCAGGAGAGCATTCAGAGAAAGAGGAAGGAAGTCACGCGAGCGACAAACACTGAGATGGAAGGACGGTGTTTATAAAAGTGTTTATAAAAGACCCTGAAAGAGCTGATAAAACATTTTTACTGTCAGGATTACCTTTAGATGCAGATGGTGGTAATATCCCTGTAAAATTCTCTGAGTAGTAAAAAACAAAAATGTCTCATGAAGCCATCCAAAAAACCATCAATAAAAACGAAGGGAAGTTTACCAGACAGGATCCGAAACAGAAGAAAGTCTTGACAGAACTTGAACAACGTGCGATATCAAATAAAACCAAACTCAAAAGTTAAAGCACACAGAAAACTCCTCGTTCAGCTGGAGAACAGAGGACTCAGCCTTTAAACAGGCGAGCGTTGCATCAGTCTGGACCCACGTTTGGAGGAGGAGATGTTTTTGTCACATGCAGCAGTGACGTAGTTGTGTTTACAAACAGAGCGGAGACACAGGAAGCCTCCTCGCTCCCTCCTTCTGTCTGAGGAGCTTCTTTACTTCACCTGTCTATTAAATACCTTCGGTTCAATATAAGGCTTAAAGCTTTTTATTGTTATAACGCAGTACAAAGACACATTCTCTTTACTTTCACTTTCGCAGGTCAGACCACATGACTACACCCCCCCCCTCCTGACTACAACCAGCTGATGCAACATGCACCAAATAAACTCGCCTACTTCCTGCTGCACCTCGTGACTATGAAGTACAACACACTAGATATTGGACTGATTTTGTTTCAGTAACATCTTCTGTCAGACTGGTAGAAAGAAAACACAGCTGGCTGATGAAGCTGCCTCGACTGTAAGACCTCTGAATGTCACAACTGATTAAATTTTTGGTTCAGATCACTCTGTTGTCAACCGTTGCATTATTTATTGTCATATTTTACGTTTTTATCAAAGAAAGTTGTGACTCTTCTGTCTGTACGTCTTTAACATCACAGAGTTAGAGGCTGTCAAGAAGTTAGAGAATCATCAGCCACACGGATCATGATAATACACTTTATTTACACAAACTTATGAACATATTTATGTTATTTTCTCGCATCAATTTCCTGAAAAAAATCATATAATGAAAAAATATAAAATAGGAATGTTCTGACATAAATATACACAGTGTTCACAACAGTATGTACAAGAAAATTAACTCATTCACTTATTTAACTTTGGCAAAAACATCTTGTAAATACAAATAAAGTCTTCAAGAAAAGAAAATAGATAAGTTAAACATTTAAACACAATTTAACACCTGTCAACACCACCTTTTTATTTCTACTCCTCTATCAAGTGGTTCAATGTTGAGAAAAGAAAAGGACACAAGAACAAAACATTTCATAAAAGTATATATATATTTACAGATATATATAAATATACTGGCTGTATTTCACTTTTATCTTATTGCGTAGCTTTAAAACAACAACAGTGTGTCGGGACTTTATTTATTACAATCACGTTCATCGGTGTGAACATGACATTGTTGGTTTTCCTGCTCGATGTCACTGATTTTATTTTGCAGTAGCTGCAGATTAGTTGTTGTTCTGATAGTCATCACCTTATCGTGATGCTTCATCTTAGTTGTGCCAACCTATATGTAGGTGTTTGGTGATAAACGCTGGCTGTTTTTATCTATCGCGCAGCAAAGTGTGTAAAGGCAGCCGGTCATGAGAGAAAAAAGTCAGAGTAGCTTAAATCTCTGTGATGTCACTAAATATCCAGAAACATTTGGAATTGCTTTTTGTCCGAGTGATATTCTGCAAAACCACAGATAAGTTACAACTTTATGCTTCTTTATTGTCATTTTTCTGCTTTTCTCTTCCCAAAGCACTTTGTTGCTTATGCTCTGTTGAGGTTTACGCACAAGAACCACCTCGTTGGGGTTTGAAAAAGATCATTGTTTGGCTTAAAAGAGCTGTTTGGGTAAAAATTGTACAGAGGCCTTTTTAAAAATATAAACCCGGCTGGAGATAGCCCCAGTTTTGGTGAAATGTACTCAGGCTGGTCACCACAAACATTGGCAGGAAGTTGTTCCCTTGTTCTCTTTTAAAGGTGTCACGTTTTCAAATGTTGAGATGCCATTCCCAATATTAAAAAAATAAAAAAAAAATAAAAATGCAATGGTTTTATCAGTGCAGAAAAACAGACTCAAAACAGATCCACAACCGTCTCCTACATCTCCTCATATGAAAACCAGGTCATAAACACGTGACACGTGAGAAGTCGGACACATATTTTTTTTTTGCAGGAATGTTAATGTACTGACAAAAAACACGTCTGACGCATGGTTGTGACGTTTACCGGCAGGTGAGCTCGCTCCTATCTGCTAATCTCATCCACTATCAGCAGTGCTCTCCTCAAATCTACACATCCAATCAACAATAGAGGGTTAAAGTATTCAGATAAGGACAGTGTATCTGCGTCAGCCCTCTCTCTCACTTATCTCCTGCAAAACAGATTTGTTATTATGTTGTTAAAACGGCTACTGAGCCAGTGTTTTTATGATGGATAAGTGAGGTGAAGCCGGAGCAACCGGCCTGAATGTAGAACATATCAGACCTCATCTTATACTAACTGCCTACACTCAAAGAGAGCCGCATGAGGAGAGTCGGACTCTGTGTTGAGAACATCGATGCTTGTTGCTCACAGGCAGTCAAAGTTTTCCAGCTGTCTTTTGAAATTAATACGTCGACCACGTTGTCTTCACCATCTTGTTGCTTCTGTTTACATCCACCCTGGCGCAGATCCAACAGATGCAGCACGTGCTATTTTCTACATACATAACTGTGTATCTGTAAATTTGTGTTGCATGAAGATGCTTCCAAACTGTAATTTGGTTATACAACCCTGTGTTGTATAATGAGGAATCAATTACTTTGTACATTGTTCAGAGATGTTATTTGGGTGAGATATTTGTCCAGCTATGCCATCCTGGAAAGTTTGGACCTCTGCGACAAATCAGTCAGGGCAGTGAAAGTGTTTCGGAACCATCCATGTAAAAGTGATGTACATGTTAGCACCATGTGGACATAAACCTGCGCCTGCACAAGTCACCCAGTTTAACAAGAAGAAAGAAAATGCGTATCCGAGAAGACACTTTGCTACAACTGTTGGGCTTCTGGGTCCGACTTGTTTCACTTCACGTAGAGCGACATGATGAAGTCCAGTGACAGACAGTCAGTCCAGCTGCTGCTGCTGCTGCCAGTCCCAGTCCAACAAACAGGCCGATCCTGACCCGACTCTCTCGCTTTGGTTTTGGTTTTGGTTCTGGTTCTGGTGTCAGCGGTTTGGACGTCACATTGGCTTCTGTAAACAGCATTAACAGTGTGTGTGTGTGAGTTATCTGTTCACACAGTCTTACATCAGTGCAGCTGATAGTTTAGTCTTACATATGTTTTAACTGACCAGATGAGTTTAAACTGTGATGATCTGGACTCACCAGTGATGTTGAGTGAGAACTGTGAGACCTTCCTGCCAGACCCAGTGGCCATCCTACAGAGGTACAGGCCCGAGTCTTCGGTCCTGACTCTGGACACATGAAGTCTGACCCGTCCTGTTCTGAGAGCGTCTTTGTCGCACTGAACCCGTCCTGAGAACTGCTCGTGTTGAGGCTCGTCAACACTGTTGTCCAGGTGATAAAAGACCTTCAGCCCAGGCACGAACACACAGTGGATCTTCAGCGAGGGGACGGAGATGTTGGATTCAGACGAGAAGCGCCACTCCGCTGTGATGTTGTGGTTCTCCTCCGACTGATAGACTGGACCTGTGTAACGTGGCTTATACAGTCCTGGGAAGTCGAGGCAGAGAGATGAAATAAGATGTGGCGCTCTCTTTGTATCATCAGGATGCACTGCTCAAACATGCAGCTACACATAAAGGTTTCATTCTTAAGACCAGTAGCCATATAGTGTGCAGTACGTGTGGTCAAACTCAACAGGAGAACATGTTGTGCACGAGACACAGCTGCAGGGAGAGGTGAGGAGATAAACTCAGTTGAACGAGACATAACAAAACAAAAGACACAAGAGCGTTGTGTGTGCTCAGAGGAATGATAATGTAAGTGAGTCCTAAATGCACTGATATGACTCATCTTGTGTACTCTGTATTACTCATCTACCTTTTGGTTAGGTACAAGTACAGTACAGAGTATGGACACATGTGTGAATATATATATAAAAGGTATAAAAAAGGTCGTCAAGTTACAAAGGTCAAAGTCCACACCAAGAGGAGCTCCTCTCTCCGACAGAAAACACTGCTGCTGAACGCCGCATAAGTAGCCCCGCCTTAAATTCATTGACTTTATGACATCACACTTTATCACCAAGTGACACAGTTGCATAATTTATGCCTCGCTGCACGTTTGGCCTGCGAGAATTGATTCATGTGTCAATTCATATGTCAGGCATTTGTGAGCTGACCAATCAGAGCAGGCTCAGGCTTTTAAGGGACAGGAGCTAGTACAAGTTAAGTGATGTGCCATATCTGTCCATCTGTCCATTGTTCAGTCATCGCTGACTTTGAAAGACAAACAGAAGTTAACATTTTTTTAAAAGTAACCATTGTTTATGGCGTCTGAGGCCTGTCAGCTGCCCGATCGTTACAGCAAATGTGCAACAAGTCCACGAGAGTTCATACCAGATAAGACTTTTTAAAACAAGTTTTAAAGGATGTGATCTGATGTGGTTTGTGATCTGCTGTCCATGATTACAACCCTCAGAGAAAGTCTTGCAAAAAGGTGAGGGCCCCAAATGTAGACACAATGGCAGGCTAGGTTATGAACAAAAGGCCAGCTTTAATAAAGTGAACCGGAAAAGATATGTCAAAAGTCCAACATAGCAGGAAATAAAAAGTTAGGCGGGAAAAAAAAACACAAGAAACAGGCAGATAAAAAAGTACAACAACTAAAAGAACCAGAGAAGTGGGGAAACATAACTGACAAAGGGAGAGGAGATGACTTAATGACAGAGTGATGACTGATTGAACACAGGTGAGCTGAGAAAACAAAGAGAGGAGGAAAACAGCGCCAGGTAAAAACTTATCGGGACAACACAACATGACACACCCGACAACCAACATCAGGACACAAACTCATCTCCTGACAATGTCAAACAGTCAGATTTGCACAGAAAATGGTGATATTTCATTTCTCTGTGAACTTTTCCTTCAACTTTTCTCTGCAGTGTAATAAAGTGAAGCTGTAAACTGACCACAGGCACAGTCGAGGCTGATGAGCAGCAGGATCCTGCAGATCATCTTCTCACTGTGAGAGGAGACAGACAGCAGATATTCAGCCGGTGTGCTTATCATGCACGAAAGTTCAGTCTCTGTGTTCTCACATGATAAGCTCAGATTACATATGTGATGAGTGTGACTTACCAGCAGAGTTCTCCTTAACATAAACTCAGATGTCCTCCGTCTGTGAAAAACTTCCAGAATGACCCTTTCATTTAATCCTCCATCAGAATGAGCCTGTTCTCCACCTGCTCCTGCTCCTCCAGCCTCTGTTAAATCATTTGTCTCATCTGCAGACGTGCAGTTGCATGTTTTCCTTTTCTTTTTCTTGGCAGGTTGCAGCCGAAGAGACGCCCCGTCGACTGCTGTCAGACCAGTTTAGCTTAGATGTGACGACATCTGTGGGACGGGTAGTTTCACAGAAAACTACTATTTTATGCAGCAGTATGTACAAAATGTGTTTGTACATCAAATATGTTACACAAATATGATAAAAATATGATAAAAGAGTGTAAACAGTTTTACTTCTTTTCACAATTTATATTTTAAGAAATAAATCTTTATTTACAAGAAAAACAGCTGTCGAATCAGTTTTCCTCCCTGCATTGGATTATATGGATGTAAAAACTACTACTCTAGATGTATTTCATTACTTTGCATCAAGATTTATTACTTGTGATAAGCTGCCAGACACACTACTGTCTGCTTTGTTAAAAAGAAGGGAATTACTTAAACACTTAAACTCACTGGAAGTGATTCTTTACTTTGCACTTTTTCTTAGCTTTTGAGCTGTTTTTTACTTTGTTTTTAAAAAAGTTTAGAAAAACTGCTTAGAATTTGCCTAAAAAACTACATATCACCTGACTGACACTGCAAGGGTCAACTGTAAATCATAATTGTTCTCAATATTTTGCAATTTTAACATTGTTAAATTTCTGCCACGTTTTGGAAATGTTTTCGTCCAGTGATTTTTGTTTTATCTGCTTTATTGTATGCCTGTATTGTCTCCCTCAACGTTTTCTCTGAGGATTTAAATGAATACATTTTGTGATTCATGACATGGATTCTTATCAGCCGATATGATAACTGATAACTACCTGACTCTCGTGGCTGATACTGATAAAATAAATCAACATTTTTATGCTTTTTCATACACACCTGAGTACAAGAAATACTAAAATGTCATGAGCAAAGATGGTTTGATTGTTGTTCTTCTCGTCTGTTTTTATTGGCAATTTTACAAAAATTTCTTTATCTTTCTTTACCACATATTCTCCCTTATTTTCTATATATATCCCTTGAAATAAATGAATGTATTGAAAATCTAACAATATATAAGCACTGGTTCCAAAACACATGCATCAATCCAATGTGATCAAAATGCATTTTCAAATTATTGCAACATATTGTTTGAATATCAGTCAACACAGCTGCACAAATGCTTCAGATGACGTATTTAAATTCCTCTCCGTGGTGTGAACTTACTACTGAATGAGAGCTGTGCCAAATCAAACATCAGAGATCTGGACCGGTGGGTTGTTCCTGCCTCTACATGATCTCACAGGTACTTTCTCTCTCGCAGCGGCAGCAGGAGATAATTACTGTGACGGAAAAGAAAAATTCCCAAGTCAGAATGACTCAGCTCAGGAACAAAGGTGATACGAGCAGGTGTGTGGTGGTGTGCATGCTCTGCAGCCTGCATGTGACAGGAAGCTGCAGAACATGTTTTAAATATCTTAAAGCAAAACTCTAGCCAAAATGCAACCTAAGGTCTTTTTGTGAATGTGCCCGAGTCAAACATACGTTTAAAAACAGGTGAAAGCGCCACTTCTAAGATTGACCGTATTTTTGTTTTTTGGTCAAAATCATTTTCAATCTAGGACACTTTTATGATAGCATCAAAATTGCTATTTTTAAAACACTAAGAAGGCTCGACACAACATGAAACTTTGCTCGTAGTATCACCAGGGTCTCTACACATGAACAAAAGCATTGAGAACATTGTTTGTGTACACAGAGTTACTAAAAAGAGAATTTTTGGACAACTCATGTTAACAGTAGCTTGTTCCGCTCGCCGCCGTCCTGCCAGTTGAAAAGTGTCGATCTCCGAATGCGACGTCACCTGGAGGACAGTTATGGTAGAGCACTCCTAAAGCTTAGTTCCGTATAAATGCACGACAAACAATACTGACCTTGAAGTTGATAAAGGAGCCTCATATAAGAAACAATACTAAAATCAAAAGCTGGAAAAGTCACGTGAGATTTTGCGTGGATAGTTATTGCCAGAGGACCCTGATGATACTACCAGCAAAGCTACATGTTGTGTCGAGCCTTCCTAGTGTTTTAAAAATAGCGATTTTGATGCTATCATAGAAATGCCCCTAGCACTCCCATTGAAAATGATTTTGACCCGAAAACGAAAATACAGTCAATCTTAAAAGTGGTGCTTTCCTCGTAATTATGCTTTTAAACAAACGTTTCACTCGGGTACATTCACAAACAAAGCCTAGGTTGCGTTTTGGCGAGAGTTTCACTGTAAAGGCCATCTGTTCCAGTGCAGCACCCACCTGACGGAGATATCTGAGCTCCGGCTCCTGCGTGGAAAAAAAACCTCCACCTGACCAGCAGACAAAAAGACAGAGGTTTAAAGAATGAGAAGGACTAACAGCACCTCCTTCACCCTGAATCTGGCCTCAGAGAAGGCTTTTATAACGGTGGTCATGTCCTGCCTCTTGGATACGGTTGCCTGACAGCAAAACACCGACATAAAAAATAAACAATAAACAATCAAACGTGACTTCCTGTAGTAGAGAGAAGGTGATGGGAAGCTAAGAGAACTACACCCATTTAAATTGGTGAGCACAGTGTGAGAAATTTTTCACTACGTTTTTTTTTAACCACATGATATCGATGGTTCCGCTATCATCCGTTCCCACAACACCAGGGTGTTTGTTTGATCCTGTTTGTCCTCCATGGTCTCCACAGGATGCATCGTAGTCTCATCTCAGTTTTTAAAGGAGGGTATTTCATTGTTCTCTTTTCAAAGAACTGAATGACGTAACATTAGCTGAAGAAGACTTTGGACTTGATCTGCCTCCAGCTGTTTGCCTCATGTTACCTATTGATCCACAACATGTGATCGTTAGCAGCATCTTGTGGCCACAGGTGGAACTGCATGTTGAATTTGACAACTTTGTGTCAGGTATGAATCAAAAAAACACTCAGGAAACCCAGAGAGTGGCGAGTGGTGTTTATTCATTTATTCTCAGTTGAACGATCATTATTAAAATCACATTTAACTCTCAAACAATCAATGAAATGATCCGGCACTAACAGTTTACTGTGTGGACAGATTTTGACACAATCATTCACTGCAGACAAACCCCTGGGATTGATTACATGAGAAAATCATTCTGATTTGCTGATATTCAGATGTTCACTTATTCAGCAGTAAACACATTCTAGCTCCAGCTGAAGGTTGGTGTGATGCTGGTTGATTTACCTGGATTGACTCCAATGTTTAGTAACTTTAAACCTAATTTGACCAAATGTTTGGTCTCTACGTTTGTTGGAGTCATAAAGATGGAGTCGAAGAACCTTAGTTTCCTTGGCTATATGAAGCTGGATTGATGTGTTGCCCTAATAAAATACTAATGTTGATGCGTCCTATAAATGTTTGGTTTTGCCCTCAGATCACACTGACCAGCGTTTTCTTGTAAATGACCTCCAGTGGTATTACACACTGAACGAAAGAAAGAACTTATGTAGAACATTTGCCGAATTAACAAAAAGGCCCAAATAATTAAGACCATGCCAGAATAAAGCTTTTCACAAAGCTTATAAAGTTTTTCTGACTCAACGACTCACAAAATGGCGTATATTTTAAAGGGAGTCTGGGGACTTTCTCCACAGGCTACACACAGGTAGCGTATATTGGTGACCGTTTACTGTGTTTGTAAAATTTGTCAATATGTTTATGGTCAATACATTTTGCGTCATTTCATAAATTTGGTGAAAATCAGTTGAAACAGCTGCTAAATTTTGGCGCGTAAGAAACACTTTAGTCACAGAAGTAGACAGGCTGGTGCTGCAAGGCTGCAACAAAACCATCACTTTTTATAATGAAAGAAACAACTTCATCTTTTGAATTTTAATGCCGAATTTATATGAAAGCACTAGTGATTTAGAATTTGTTGTATTTCTCCCAAAACATGATTTTTAATTTTCTTACCGCTCAACAACTCTTAAAATTACAAGATTTGTCAAGGGAGTCTGGTGATATCATGTTTGGATCGGTTGAAACAGAAAGCTGCTTATTTCAGCAGGTCAAGAGAGGACAAACATGTAATTTACATTACAGTCAACCTTCTTCTTCTTCTTCTTCTTCATGTAAGTTGAGTGGGCCACCACCTTCCATGTGGTCCAGGACACATTTGTCTGTTTGATTGGATCTCAGGACTGATGTCATTACCAGGCCTGAACAGGACCGTAGAGGTTCTTGTGCAGGATTTCACTTAAAACTCTTAACTTTGTGTCTCTCAGTGCTTCTTCAGTACGTCTCTGTGTGTGTGTGTGTGTGTGTGCATCTCTAGCATTTCTCCTTCTCCGTGGACATCCTCCCATCATGCCATGCTTCTCTGGTGTTCCTGAGGGCCTTGGTCCTCTCGGGGTCCACCACCACGTAGTCCACGCGCGTTCGCCCGACTCGTGGGCGCTCCTCTCCGGCTCCGGCCTGCTCAGTGCCGCCGTTTCCACCCTCTGTCGTGCTGCGATTCTGAATGTGGTGAAAATGTATTTTTTATCAGATGTTACATTGATCTCATGATTGATCCACTGCAGCCAGTCAAATATAGAAATCGTCTATGTGCCACACGTATGATGATATAAAGTTTACACATGATTACAGTGTTGACTTGACGCCCTCTGGTGGAGAGTAATGATAATAACATAATAAAACAGGAAACAAAAATAAACAACATGACAGAGAGAGAGAGAGAGAGAGAGAGAGAGAGAGAGAGAGAGAGAGA